>JAQFYE010001882.1:0-20487 GCA_034694305.1 Protaphorura glebata | reverse complement strand
TTTATTCATACGAGACTAAGTATTTACTTGAGAATCTCCTAGTAAAAGTACTTACTTCGAATTATTCATACCACCCAATATCCTAGTTAGATTGTAGAGACTGACTTTATGTGTTTGTGTGTGTAATGTGTGTGTAATGTGTGTAATGTGTGATCTGTTTGAACAATTTAATTTTTATGTATTCCAATTTTATTAATACAATTTGTGTTGTTGATATGACATTTTCAAGTCGTGTTTAACCCGTAGCTCTCTTACGATGATTCACTTAATATTTACGTAGATGTCTTTTGGAATTTCTACGTTCACATTTTACGTAGAGTTATTTGCCTGGTAATTCTTTTATGTAACTTTTTCGTGTAGAAGTTTTGTTTGAGTGTTCAAGTTTGAATGAATTGAGATTTGGATTCTGGGATTCTCATCGTTTCATGAACGAACATGTAGTAATTGCGAAAGGCCTCCAGTCGAGCACGAGCATATTCATTTTCCTTATCTTGAACAATCCAGCGTGATATTTGAAGAAAATCATGTCAATCACCAAAACCTATTTCAAACATTGAAATTCAAGATTATATTTAATTTTGGTCAAAATTCTCATAGTCTTTTAATGTGCTGCGCGATGACGTCTCTGTCTCTGCATCAGTTGTGATTGTGATGCCAAGAAGTGACGTGGATAGATCCATTAATAGACATTCTCCGGTAGGGTCAAACGTCAGAGTGTGATTTTCGTAAATCACATTCCATTTCGCCTACGGAAGGTACCCTTCGAAGCAGGTATATCATCAATGCAGCAACATCTCACTAAAGTGAACAGCTCACCTGTATCTGAGGAATGACATTCAACCTTCAACAAAGCGAAGAGGCAATAGACTATGCTACATCCTTCAGGAGGTTAAATTCGTGGGAATTGACGTCACAAAGTGATGCCATCGCGGCGCACATTTCAACGGATCCAAGCCTAGTAGGCGCAAGCATTGTGGAAGTTATGATTTACTTACCGTGACTAAAATAATGCTGAAGATGAATTTTTTCAAAACCGCAATATCTGAGCCTTGAGCGTTCAATCGTATCCATTTTCAATTCTACGGCCAACAGGAGGGAAACGAATGGAAATGTTGCGGCCTCCAAAGGTTTAAGCAGTGGTTTCCGAGGTCGTCCAAATCTGTCTAACTTCGGAACATTTCTGATTGAAGTTATATTTGCCAGGAAATTTTGAAACTTGTTCGTACTATTTTTCTAAAGTATTTTCCTAGAAAAACTAAAAAATATAAATACTTTGTCTCAACTTCCGTCTATCATTCATACATAATAAAAAGAAGTCCAACAGACAGGGTCAGGTGCACTAATATGTTCCACGCTATTTGTGGGCGTGCTTTGAGGGTCATACGAGCATATGATTCAAGATAGGTGGGGCATATTGGACATCTGACCTCATAATAAGGAAAAGTCCTTACCACAACAGCGTTGGAATTTCTGGACAAACAGACGTCCGAAGTGAGAGCATTTCGACGAGCAGCCACTAATAAGGGGAATGCCATAGGATTACATTCAATCAAAAGCCCAGTCCAGTTGTAATCTCGTTCCAATAAAATCGTCCCAGAAAAAAGCTCATCATAAGCACCAACTTCCACGAAGTATCCATTTCTCTGAAATAGCGAGAGGAAAAGAATTCGGTTAAGGTTTTGTCCCCAATCAGATTGCGTTATTTTATTAATACGTCCTTAAGTGACCTCTGGAGGCTTCTGTATTGGCATAATCGGCGACATACTCCCTGCGGACCTCTACATGTCAGCAAAGGTCAAGGCTAAAGTTTTTCTTTCCTGTGATAACCCATGCAGCTTCCAGGGGTCGGTCCGGTCACCAACTGCAATTGCTTGCTAGTGACATTTGCCCGTACTCCTACCTAGGGATGTTTCTATAAATTGAGATTTTAGTAGCAAGTCCATTGCAGCATGATGGTATGGTTGGCCCATTCTGTCTCGCTGTGCTGGGGTTCGATTCCTCGGACTTGCACTCCCGGTGGTTGCTTTAAAGAGGTTTTTTTGCACTGGTTTTTCCTACTACTAGATGGTACCTACGTTGTACGTCTCTAGGCCAAATGCGAAGCAACCCAAAAATACGCGACGATGTTTGATTCGGCCCCAGCGGCTATGTCAATTAATGAGGGTGTATTTTTTAATTGAGATTTTAGTAAACTCTTAAGGAGAACGTATAACCCAAACTCAATGAAATCTCTCACTAAGAGATTACGCGTACTGAAATTTCGTAAACATAATTCCTGACATCTCCTTCCTTTGAACTCAAATAAAATCCTGAGCAAAACTTATGTATATCTCACTATAAAACTTCAATGAATTTTGAATGCTAACCCTCCGACGAAAGAGTGAAACCAATGAGATGTGAACTGTGTGACAATCACCTCGCCCAATTTTTGTATTAGAAAAATTATCCGTGACCAATGGAGGTGGAAATATATGATTGTCCAGTAAACACTCTTAAGACCGAGTAGATGTGCTGCGAATCAAGACATAGATACTGCGTATAGCTAGATTGATAGATAGTTAGGATGCTAGATAGCTGGATTGCTAGATTGCTAGGTAGCTAGATAGTAAGATAGCTAGATGGTGACCTGGGTCCGATGTCACCCTCTGACACCCACTCTTTATTGCATTTATGCACGTTTCAGACTATTCTGAGCAACTCTGGAAATTTCACCTCTGCTGACCTGTTTCAGAGGTCACCTGGCGAGGTCATATTAACACTTGGTGTCTTGTGCCCTTGTACACCTACCCTGTAAATTTCGTCGAAATTTGTCAACATTTACTGCGTGTGACCTCTGGTGACCTAGGTCAAGGTCACGCTCTGACACCCACTTTTTATTGCATTTATGCACGTTTCAGACCATTTTGAGCAACTTTGAAAATTTCACCTCTGCTGACCTGGGTCAGAGGTCACCTGGCGACGTCATATTAACACTTGGTGTGTCGTGTGACCTTGTCTATCTACCCTGTAAGTTTCGTTGTTGAAATCCGTCAACATTTACTGCATGAAAAGTGTCAACGGACGGACGACCAACACATTCATATAATGTAGCCGAGTGCGACTAACTTGCGCATCCACTCATGTCGGAATAAAATGCAACAAATTCGAAATTAACATTCAACGATTCAATTTCATTTCATATCAAACTTGTACTTGTAACAAACATTAATACATTGTACATTAATTAATAATTAAGGTTTAGACTGAGCTTATTGTTACATCCGGCGGATAAAGCATAAGTTTTTTGGTTTTACAACAGGAACAGATGAGAAACAGCAACAATAAATACGATGAGATGGATTGAAACGGTATCTGCACTAGACGACGAATGTGTGGAACCACTTATCCAAACAATCGTAGGCTGCCTTTGCATGAACTTTTGGAACTCCCGCAACGATGTCCATCCATTCAACGAACAAATCTTCATTCTTCTTGAGTACTAAATATTGCCCGAAAACGACGGTGGCCTGCAACATACATTTAAGCAATAATTAGATATTAATATATTATATTCATGTCTGTACTACGTGGATAAAAGATTCGTTCGTAGTGTGATTAATATTTTATCGGTCAAAATGTTAAACCAAGAAAGGAAAGTTCAATTCTCATTTCTGAAAACTTCGTTCCCAGCTAGAAGTTCATCAGGTAAATCGTACTTTCATGTACATGGATCAACGTGACAATTATGCTGCAGAATATTTAAAACAAGTGTTCTGAAAAATGGGAAGAAAAAATTGGAAATTAAGAACAAACAAGGAACTTGACGGTGTACACCAACTGAAGGGTTTGAGTGTCACCTTATAAATGTTATTAAGATCTGGGGTATTCTTGAACTTCCGGCATTTGCGAGAAGGGTAATGATCTCTATTTAAATCCTGAAAATTTGGAACTTTGACCTCGAGTGACTGATTTAAACATCAATTAGTGCATATTTTGTTACCTTGTCGTAACCCCTGTCAGACAGTCTCTTCGCATATACTGGTCCAATGCCGTGTAGTTCCGAAACGGGTTTATCCCCCATGGGTTCAATTTCAAACATTGGTTGAGATACAATACGAGGTGATGCAATACGAGGTGATACAATACGAGGTTTTGGTGTTGGAGCCATCTCGTTTAATGTAAATCCTTGTCTGGAAAATGAAAAAAATATAAAAAATTAATTTTAGGCAATAATTGGCAAATTGACAGCATTTAGGCAATAACTATTTCAAAAACACGGGGCAAGGGGTACATTCAATAATTTTAAATTTGTTAGAGCAGTATGCGGGATCGTCGACTGTCTTCGGATTAGAAAAATTAGTGGAGTTTTTTAAATAATAATTAAATATTTAAAAACCTTCTTCAGACTTGGAGTTTTCGATCAAATTTTGAAATCCGTCCGCCCGTGTTGTCGTTCAACGGCAAGGAATGTGACTCAAAAATGTCCGTGGCGAGTCAAAAATTTAAATTAAGTGCTTTCTATTTTGAAAATACTTGAAATTATGACAATTCTGAGCTCTTCGATTGACAAAGACGAATGACGAAGTTCAGGCAGAATAATTTGAATTTTTAAAGTTTTCCCCGCGTATTTGTTTATGATTTTGATGGATTCAAGGAAATCTCTATGGCGAACTGCTAAGTTGGTTTTTAATTACGAAAAAGCCATCATTTGACCAGGCAACACAAAATTCACTGTGTTTTTCTTATTAGAAGCCCGGGTATCTATTTAGTCAATTAGGTTCCGAGCTCATTATAGAATACATACATAGAGAAAACTGGAGAAAGGCACCGAAGGGCTTTTATTAAAATCCCGGCCTACGTACGTTTAGCTCGAATGAAACGGTATTAAATATTAGAGCCAGGCTATTAATAGAGTAAACACGTACAAACTATGTTCATTGATTGTCTTACATTCCAGTCACAATTAACACATTTGATTCAAACCTGTTCGCAATGTACCGGGTGTCCCAAAACCAACATACTATTCGTCCTAATTTCCTCAATTTTAACTTTATATGAATAGTAAAATAGCTATTTTGTTCAAACAAAATTGAAAATTTTAATTTCTTTTTCAAAAAAATTTCAAAATTTGTTTTTTATTTTTGTTATTTTCTTTTTGAAAATTAATTTTCTAATTTTTGTTTCTTTTGTAGAATTTTGAGGCCACCACCTAAGGAAGAACATGAGAATTTCTTTTTACAAAATTTCAAAAAAATTCAAAAAATTCAAAAAAAAATTTCAAACATTTTTTGAAAAAAGAATTAAAATTTTCAAATTCTTTTTTTAACAAAATGGCTATCTCACTTTTCATATAATGTTAAAATTGGAAAAATTAAGACGAATAGTAAGTTGGTTTTGGGACACCCGGTACATTACATTTCTTTATCGTCGCGCGTCGGTTGCATCCTACTCTGTGTGCTCTAAATGTCCGAAACGAAAAACGGACATGTACTTCTTCATTGATCGAAGTAACATTTTATGTTATTCCTTTGAATTCTGATCTCTGAACAATTGACTAACAATAATATTTTATATGTTATACGATTGTCCCTACAACTTCCTATTCTTGCGACGTTTGAACATGATTGGACACAGGATATGGAGACAACCAATTCTATCATTCCTTTGATTTCTCAATCTAACGTTTGCAAACTGAAGAAAAAAGTTTGTTCCATTACTGTTTTCCTTTCTTCTATTATATTTTGACGACAGCTTCAAATTCAAAAGATTAAATTCAAAATAAAGATTTCAATCCAATCCAGCGCAGTGTTATTTAGAAATTGTATTTGTTAAAAATTCTCGGTCGTAGTAATACGATAGACAATATTCCTCCCCAATGAGAGACAGAAAATTTTGAAAAAATTCAAAATCATCTTTACCGTCAAGATTTTGATTGGATATACCTATACCAAAAGGACTTAAGGAAACTCAAAATCCTCACAGGAATGATTATTTTGAATTTGTTAAAATTTTCTACAATGCATCTAACCTCTGAATATTGACTTGACATGAAAAATCAAAAAAGGAAGTATTTTAACCTATGATTTTCTAAGGGAACTTTTTTAACTAAATTCTCTAAGATATGCCAAAAAAAGTACTTCATTTGTACATGAAAAGATTTTCAGACTTCACTCTTGGGATGCCAGCCAATCTGTTAAGAAAATTGGGTGTCGTGTCAAGGTCATCGTGTATACAGGTCGTGGCTATCCCTTGCCAGAAGAATACCTGTCGGTGGCTGTGCGTTCAAAACATAACGGGCCGATTACCTTTATTTATTCATTTTCTTTCAAGGGTAAATATAAAGACCCCCTCTTCCAGGTCAATCACGAATCGGCCTGTTAGCCTAATACACTGGTTCCTTTATATTTACTGACTTTAGGAATGCAGTGATGAACTGATGCGGGTTCGAAGCCTGCACAGGCCAGCATTTTGTAAAACTAGTTACTAAAATGCCCAAAATTGGGAAAAATACTCCCGTAAGCCGTAATGTTAAATATTTTTTTAAGAAAAACTAATCCAAAATTTTTGAAAAAGTGTCACTAAAATTAATCCTACGGATTTCAGTGGTATGGCAATCCTCCTTTTAGATATCGAAGTCAATTTTAGAAAAAACCGAACCCAAATCCATTGAACCGTTTGCAAAATATTTAATTTTAAAAGGGGGGTACATATTTCAGAAACACCCTGTATATCATCTTAAATTCTTTTATTTTACTGAAGAGAATTTTGTTACGACTATTAAAAAATCGTTTTGAATTGAAATCAAATGCTGGATCGAATTGGACGCGCGTATTCATTTCTCATAGTGCAATCTCTCATTGCATTGGCTTCATTTGTGGTATCAAAACAACATCCTTAGGTAAAGTACATTAACATGCATGTGAACTCTTTGTGTTTTCACAAAGGCATAAATTGTGACAAAGAATAAATCAAGCCAATTTACCCTGACCAAGGAGTATAACCGTTTTGTTTTATTTTATAGCCCGTAAATAATTTACTGACTGAACTAATCGAATGTATGAAATTAGCAACCAAGTTTAAAGTTATGACAAATTTTTTAATCCAGAAAGTATATATTCATTTCATCAATTACATAGGGTGTCTCACAAAATCCGTTGGAATGTCTTGAACAAAATTCGCTTTAATAAATGAATTTTGGAGTTTTTATCATAAAAGAAATTGAAGGTGTCCAGTGGGAAATACTTACATTTTGAATTATACATATAAGTAATATCACTACTATTAATCTATAACTATTGATCCAACCTTACACAAGTACTAATTAATTTATTTCGGATTATTACTGGTGTCATATGATGCTAAATGAACATTAAGGAAGGAAATAATTAGAGTGAAACCCAACATATTTTTTAAATAATTCTACACGCAGCAGTAGGAATCAATTTCAACTAGAAATGAGATTTAACGTTGACCCGTGCATTGACAATTTTTTTGTAGGATTAAGAATACAAAAATATTTTTTAATCACTAAATGATGAGTATTTTCTAGAAATTTCAGATTATATAATAATTATATAATCTAAAATTCCTAAAAAATACTATAAAATGTAATTATTATATTTGATATTATGGTATGGCAATGTAACAATTAAGGAATCAATTTTTGAGTATATTATGATGATGAAGTGAATATTTCCTTAATATGTACTTAGCAATAGGTTTGAGCAGATCGAGACCATTTTTACTTACACATGGATGGAGCATGCAGACGTGTACCTCACGCACATAGATGTTTTACACAAGCGGTATTTGGAAATAATATGTTTGTGTCGCACAACCATTGGTCAATTATTCGGTATTGCAAATTGCAAGAACAGGGACAGGAAATCGTGTTATTCAATCTTATAAACAATTCTTGGAGCGAATCCATGCAATGAGGTCATCCCTCTGTCACAGAAATCAGACAACATGTACATAACACTAATTCGCGTAAATTACTGAATAATCGGTATGCGGTCGAATAATATACGAATATTCGGTCACCAAATCCTTCAAACGGAATTTCTATACAGAGAGACCTGTACGAAATTAAAAAGCCCCTGACCGAATAGTAATACCGAATATTCGGAATATCTCTAGCCAGTCCTAATTTGAAAACAAAACGAATATTTTTGAATACTAAACAGGCTAAAACATAAGTAAACATACTATAAGTAAACATACTAAATAGGCAAATGCATTTTATCATGAGATGAGAAAAAGTCACCGGTAGTTGAAATAGGGAAAAACGACGGGGACAGTGACTTGCGGCATCTTATATTTCGTTTACAAGTTAACCGACTCCATTTCTCTCAACCCAGAGCGCGCAGACAGAGTTATTTCAAACAAATTACCCATACTTGAGATTCATCGTCAATTTTTACTCGCTAGGTCATGTTTGATTTATAAAATGCCCCGAGTTCAATTTGATTGAAGCCGGTCATGTAGAAAACGGCTTTTTACCACTTTTGTAGGTACTTTGACCCATAGACGGCCAGAATATATACAAATCCAGGCTTCTAATCGGTAAATACAATATTTCCGATAATATGTATCATCTGTTCCCTGATTTTAATTGCTGTTCGTATTTCCTGCAACACACATTTTACAATTTAACCATTTAACCATTTTGTACTAAAAACAAGAATAAATCTGAGAAAATGAGTGAAAAAATATTAGTTATCATCGGTCTTCTGAATTGTATCAGTTTTATAGATATGGACAGGTAAAGGCTGTTTTAATTTAGTAATTTCAGAATGAAATGATGTAAACAAGAGGACCGTATTGCCATCTTGGACTAAATTAGATTTAGAAGAAATTAACGTCTATTGGATACGCGATGCTCCGTTAGAAAGTTTTTGTCGGTTTATTTAATAACCAAATTGACGCTAGAAGATAGCTTGTAGGTGCACATAACTGCTTGTTAAAAAACGGCTTGGTGATAAATATTTTCATCTATTCTGTGCAATTTTTTAGAAAAATATTTTGGGTCAAGTTCAAGTCACAAATAATTAGAAAAATGCCTAGCGTGATGTTCCCTTAACACTTGCAACTGTCTTTGCTAAGGAGTTCCTTATCACTCAAATCTAATGGTCATTAACATAAGCTCTTAGTAAGTAGAATGTGTGTCTGGAATGTAAGACAACTGTTCACAATATTTTCAGTCTTACAATAAATGAGGATAAATGAGACACAGCACACTGCCCCAAGTGTACTCGAGCAGGTGGCGGAGAAAAGCCAGAAATTCAAAATAAAATATTCCAATAATGACATTTTTAGAATTATAATTTCTACTAATTGAAAAATCTGTAGAAATTCTTCAGTTGTTTTTCAGTGAAATGGCAGTCTGTGTTGCAGTGATTGGGAAGGATGTAAGTTATGAAATTTTGTTTTTCATTTTGGTCAGAATGCCAATTCAGTTGAAATATGGAAGGTGACCAGATTTTATGAAAAATAACTTAACTTTTCAAATAGGGGCAGAAAAAGTTGCTACCTATTTTGACAAAATCTTGAAAAAGGTGGGGTTTTAATTAAAATCATATAATTCCAGAGGTTCAAAACATGCAGTATTCCAAAATAAAATAGCGTAGATCACGTTGCGTTGTGGTCGTATCGAATATTGGAATTTAAATTGGTTAATTGGTATTTTTAAAAATTGGCAGTGTTAATAGAATAAATGCTTGAATTTATGTAAATTCTGTTCGAAACGCATATGCAATTTTTAGAAAGGTGTTTGAGCTGTTTGAACTATTCTGAAACAAAATTAATTGTATTCCATGTACTGTAGGTAATTTTTTTCAAAAAGCCGAGACTTATAAATATTCGGTTTTGAAAAAGAAAAGGATGATTTTTAATTTTGACACTTTTTTAAAAATTCTAGAACAGCCCGTTATTTTTCCAATCAGCGAAAGGCGGGACTGAGTTGCAGTATCATTTCATCGTGAGTTCATCATTGGACATTGTGGAAGAAAGAGTTCAACTTTCATCAACCAAACAAATCCCACTTTCGGGGTCATCAAATGTTGGAGAGGTCACAAGAGAATTGTATTTGGGAGCACTCACGGCTCAAGAAGATTACAAAGTGTAAGCAGTGAAACGATTTCCGAATTTGCATAATATTTTAATCCCCGTTCCTCTTGGATGTATAATTTTCTCACTATTGTTTCTTCCTAGGGTCATTAATTCTGGGCAATTTTTTATCCTTTGCTAAATTTATTAGTCATAAATTCTAATTTTTCTTTGCAGTCGTCTCAGATTGTCAGATTATTTTCATTTTTCTAAATTAATTTATTTTCATGCACGTTGTTTACATTTTTACACTACTTTGTTAAAGAAAACGAAATTATTTAAAATTGTCTATGATAAAATCATTAAAGACGATCCAAAGTTCCGCTCGTTTCAGGAATTTTGAAATATGTGTTGATTTTGATATTTTTTTTTGTCTATTTCATTTTGCAGGTTTGGCTACATGACGAACACAAGAGTCAAACTTGTCATTGTGATCGAGGAGAGCAATATTCCAGTTAGAGAAAATGACATAAGAATGGTAAGTAGAAATGCAGTAACAATACATTTTATCCATTGTTTAGTCAGTGTTGAGAACGAATCACGATTTCCTCCTATGAATAACAAGTCCTTCATTAAAATTACAATATATTTATCAAAGTTAAAATCTCATTGTAAAAATCACGATTAATTCATAAGAAATCAGGACTAATTCAATGAAATCACGATTTCTTCCCAGAAATCATAATTTCTTAATAAAAATTACATTTTTTGCGTCAAAATTACGATCTTTTTAGAATTATGTGACGATTTTCCACTACATATCAAGATATCTTCTTTGAAGTAATATTTTCTTCGTCAAAATTACGATTTTTTTATCAAAATTACAATTTTTTCATAAAAATTACAACTTCGTAATAAGAACAATAATACTTATCTTCATAAAAGCTACAATTTCTCCAAAGAAAGCACAATTTCTTCGTAAAAATCACGATTAGTTGGTAGAAGTCACGATTTCTTCTTAGAATTAACGATTTCCCACTACACATCAAGATATCTTGTTAGAAGTAATATTTTCTTCATCAAAATTACGATTTCTTTATCAAAATTACAATTTCTTCATAAAAATTACAACTGCGTAACAAGAACTAATAATATCTTCATAAAAGCTACAATTTCTGGAAAAAAAAAGCACAATTTCTTCGTCAAAATGACGATTAATTGGTAGAAATCACGATTTCTTCTTAGAATTAACGAATTCCTACTACACATTAAGATATTTTCTTAGAAGTAATATTTTCTTCGTCAAAATTACAATTTCTTCATCAAAATCAAAGAATCTACTTTTCCTAGAAGTTGATGATCTTTTTCTACATTACATCGTATAATTTAATATTATGTAGTTGTAGTTGTAGTATGGGAAGATCGTATTTTGTATCTATCGGAATATATCGGATCGGATAATGTACAGTTGAATGTCATATAGAATTGTCAAATTAACGAATAAATCGTTTGACCAGAGACTTTAGGTTAAACTATTTCTCAAAATATGACCAGGTACTATCAGAGTAACATTCCGAACGGAGGAATCCGAAACTGATTGGATAGTTTAAATCTGATTTGATTGTCGTGTACTTAATTTTTGTTCGATTTACATTTCTAGTTAATTCGTTGACTTTTCTATTCCAGATGTTTAGAAAATTACATGGAGCATTCTGTGATGTCATGTCAAATCCATTCTACCAACCTGGAACAGATATAAATTCAAAGTAAGGAGATTACATCTTCATCCGTTTAATTACTCTCTGGAACTCTGTTCAATGAGAATTTACTAACACACATATTTGTTTTTGTTTTGTTTTCCAGACGATTCTCTGCTGTGGTGGACTCAATCCTTGCACCATAAAATTCATCATCCCATTCCAAACTCAACTGTAGCCAGAATTCTACCTGGAAAATTTGTACTGTTTCACAAAAAATATGCCATGAGATGACACTTCTGTTCCACCATCGTATTATCGTGAAATCTATTATAAGTTTTTGAAATCCAATCATATGTTTAAAATTTTGTAAGGAAAACGCTTTCTCCAACGAGGGATGTCCAAGGGAATGTCAAAACCCGAATCCTCCAGACTTTGTGTTATTATTTTACGATAATAGTTTGGTCGGATATCTGATCTGATTTATTGGGGTCATTTTCCATTTCAGATGATAGTTTGATATTATTCATATGAAATCAGATTTGGTTTAACATGTTTTATGATATCTCACAGGTATCAGATAGCTGATTATTTAATCTGACAATTTATAGTTGATGGGAATATTGAATTAACTCTGAACTGATTTTATATCTGATTATCAGATCAGATATGTGAGTAGACCGGATTCTTAATATTCAGATACCAACCAGTCTTATTAAACTAGAATTCGGATCATTTTGACATTGACACTACGGGAGCACCCTTGACAAGTAATTATCTACAATAAGTATGTTTACGTTATAAGTACAAGGAAATTATACCAAATACCAAAAACATTTTCTAGCAAGAATCACTGAATAAAATTAGACAACCCTTACCTCAAATAATAACCTTCGTATTTGTGAGCAGGCCATTTAATTGCTAATTCTAAGCACATGAGCCGTCTGGATTATGTTTTACATCTGAAAGGGGTTCCTTGTGAATTGTTTTTGACTCAGTACCGTTATTATGATTTTCTTTGGTTCTCATTTTCCTCCTGGTTCCCATTTTCATTATGAAAATGCTTTACTACTAAATTTCAGACATTAGGTTACATATTTTTTTATTTGGTCACTATTTTTGGTAATTTCCTTTAAAAGCGGTAGGTACTGGGCCAAATTGTTTTTTAACAAAAAAAGTATGGTGCGTCATCTGCGGTAGATTTTCACGAACAGTGGAGCGGATGTTATATGGAATTGGAACTAAACCGGAAACAGTGGCTTTCCTTGTACGATCTACTTTGTAAATTGGACAGGAAATCATTCCATCCCTTTCCTCCCGAAACCCATTTTTCCTTCCTTCCTCTATTTATATGGACGATTTAACTTACCTTCGGCATTCAGTTTTTGGCCAAGTTTCCTCCGAATGGAGAAATAGGATTGGCCCGGCTGACTTGGACTAAAGAACACTTATTCAAGTGTGAGGGTCTAACGAAGATTGAAAAAGAATCTGAGGTGTAATTTGGAAGAATCGGATTCAAAATGGCAATGAATCCAAATGTTCAAACCCAGTTCATGTACCTCTTCGAAAGAGTTGGAGAACCTCTGTATTACGGACCTAGAGGATCAAGGAATACTTACTACAATGTCCCCATTGACAATCTGGTAATAGGATCATTAATTTTTAGCTAAATCTTATGACCTTATAGGTTAAATGGGGCTAAATGTCCTCACTTGGGGAATGTGCTTGAAGTTTCCATTAATAGGCGGGGTCTGGAAGCCTCCAGGTATTTGATTTACTGGGAACTTTTGACACGCATCCTCTTGAGTGTTAACTTTTAACCCAAAATTAAAAATTTTAAGCGAATACGAGAAAAGGGAAATTCTATGCATGCACTGTCGTGTCTCACTACAAAGCTCATTTCTTTTATTGTGGATTTCAGTCTGCCAAACAACAACATGCTGCGAATGAGTTTCGAAAAAACATGGCGTCCACCGGATCATCGATTAGTGTGAAAACGCCAAGACGAGTGCCGAGTCTGACAGGGATTGGAGCTGTTTGCCCCAAGAATGGTCTTTTCTCCTATTTCCTACCAGCACACAGAAACGCTGCTGAGGAACTCAAGAAAATATTTTTGGGTAATAATGTTATTTCTATTGTCAAACCTTTCAAATTCAAATCTATCATCAGTTCATATAATTGTCAAATCAATCAAATCAATCATGAAGGATTTGACTCCCTGGACTGACAAAAGTGTATTTTTGTTTGCATCTTTAAAGTTTAAAGTTACTCAAGCCAGGGCTAGGTACACCTTCCCTAGGCCAAATCGAAATCAACCCAATATTTGCGGATACAGTGCACGGCAATGTTTAGTTTGATCATGCCTTAGCGCAAATCTTCATTAAATTGTAAATTTCTGATTAAAATTTATATTTTGAATTATTTGAACAGCTGAGAACTCGATGGAAGATTTCTTGTCAATGTCCTGTGTGTGCCGAGACAGTGAATTGGTGAACCCTAGACTCTGGATTTATGCTTTTGCGAGCTGTGCATTGACACGTCAAGACATGAAAGGATTTCGAATGCCAGCCTTTTGGGAAATTGTTCCAGATCAGTTCGTTCCACCTCAAACGACAAGAATGGCTCAGAGACAAGCTATCCTACCAGAACAGGATAGGGTTAGTTTAATCAATTAACAAACTTAACAACTCCAATTGTGTCCAGCAATATTTATTCCTAATCAGTCAAAGCACACCTCTGGCTGTGTTGTTTTGAATTTGTTGTAGCCATTGACCTCCTGAACAACTTTTGTGAACGTCACAGTCACAGTCCGAAAAGACAACCTCATTAGTCTCTAGAAATACACGGCCCAAGTGCACTTTTTGAGAATATAAGGTAAACGTTGACGCATTAAAGTGTACTTCGCTAATTAATTTCTAGTGGCCAAGCGGGAGAACTTTTGGGGTACTACCTTCACAAAAGTTGTTCAGATGGTCAAGAGCAACAACATTCCAAAAATCCAGCCAAATAGACGTTTTAATTTTTTCCCCCAAATGCCATGACCCCAATTTTTTTTTCAATTTACTAAGTAATTGAGTTTCTTGTAAAATAGTCCGTGATCGTCGTGGACCGGAATTTTACGGGTGATGACTCAAACCCGGAGAATCGTTTGGCATATTGGCGTGAAGACTTGGGAATTAATTCTCATCATTGGCATTGGCATTTGATTTACCCCATCACAGCCCCCGTCGGACAAAGGAATCGGAAAGGAGAACTTTTCTACTACATGCATCATTCCATGATGGCCAGGTAAACATTTCGTTCGTCACTACTATGGGTACCTTCCTTGGGTCAAATAGAAGCAACATTATCATACAGTGATTTGTGTTCTTAGATACGACACGGAACGTTTGTGTCACAACATGAGTCGGGTCACAAGACTCAATATCAACGAAGAAGTCCCTGAAGGATATTTCCCAAAACTTTACAACACAAATTCTGGAATCATTTGGGGGTCTCGTCAAGAAAATACTAGACTTCAGGTAACTACACAATATTTCATACTTTGACACAAAATATGAACTGATTTTTATTTTCAGAGCGTGGATCGATCAGCGGACCCAAGGGCGGCGTTGACTTTGGAATTGGAAGATTTGAAGAAATGGGGAAATCGTATTTTTGAAGCCATCGACACAGGAGTCGTCATTGGAGTAAGTAGTACATCATCTAATTTAGTTTTCTCCTAGTACTAGAGTGACTTTCAGTAGACCATGTGTAAATCTTTGATAGGGACTAGAGACGACATTAAGTAAACGGAATATTTTCTTGACACTTTATAGAAGGACGGAAAGATGGTGCCTCTGACTCTGGAGAAAGGAATTGACATTTTGGGTGACATCATTGAAGCTGCGGACATTAGTCCAAATATGCAGTTCTATGGAGATTTCCACAACATGGGTCACGTTGCTCTTGCGGCCTGTCACGACCCCAAATTTCGTCACAGAGTAAGTCCGTTGAGTTTTATTTATTTTGCAATTATTTAATATGAATTAATTGCATATAATTTGTACAGGAAAATCTTGGTGTGATGAGTGACACGACCACAGCCATGCGTGACCCTGTTTTCTACAGATGGCACAAATACATCGATGAAATCTTTGACAAATACAAGGCTACCATTCCTCCCTACACAAACGAAGAGGTAAGCTCTAAGCCAAGGTCACATTCTTAGTTACCAATTTTGATCTTAATTTGACGTCATAGAGAGTAATATGACAAATCTACTAAGTCAAGTTCAATTTTTTGGTCTCACCTTGCCCCGAGAAGTGTGTTTTGATGAAAACTCTGTGCGTTCCTTAAGAGAAATCTTAATATTTATTAAAATTATGGTCAAGAGTTTCATGTTCACTACACAATTGTCAAAACTAGGAATAAAATTCAATAACTTTCGTAATTATAAACACAATTTCACGCCTACCTATTGGTGGTAGTGTCTAAAGGCTAAAAATATGATTAAAGTTTGAGATTGCAATCGCCGCATTTTGTTACATTTTAGTACTCCATTTGGAAGACACACGTCTTGAGCCATTTTAAACCAGTTTTTTGGAGTATTTGACCTCTTGTCTTCTATTTGATTACGTACAGTGAAAGAACATCGCGGCGAGAGCATGACCCAACTCCTTCCCGTACGTTTCGCTCCAGACTCCACACTTTTGTTGCTGTCGAGGTGCTGAACAATGTATGTGAAGGACTTAGGTCGGAAAAAAACTTTGGGTCACAAAATGTGTCAAATGTAATGTACGTGTCAGATTCTTATTAGAAACCAGGTCCACACCAACGCCTCGCATTGGAATTGAGAAGTGAGGCGTTGGTATGGACCTGGCTTTTGATTAGAATCCACCACGCACATTACAATTTTACCCGATTTGTGACCTGGGGGTTACCCAAAGTTCTGTCCGGCCTAAGTCCTTCACAAACATTGTTCAGCACCTCGATAGTAACAAAAGTGTGGAGTTTGGGGAGAAACGCACGGGGGGGGGGTGTCCTTTTCTTGGCTGATTTCCGACATTTGAACTCCTTGTCTCAATTAACCGAAGCATTGTATATTTTCATTTTCCCTCTACGAAACACATCAGATACACCTTCTTGTAAATCTTGACCTCCTGTACAAATTTTTCAAGAATTTTTGAGGAACTAGACAACCTTGGTTCCGACATATCTACAACATATCAAAAATGGAGCCAAATAACGCATATGCGTTAACCTTTGACCTTACCTCCTGCAGGATTCAACTATTTATTCAAATCAAATTGTTCTTCTTTTAGCTCATTTGGAGAGGAATCACAGTGACGGAACTGGCCGTACAAACACCAAATAGGGAGAGAAATATTTTGGCGACAAATTGGATGCAGAGTGACATTGACTTGTCTCGTGGAATGGATTTCGGACGTACGAATCTTAACAATTTAGGTCCAGTGTGGGCTCGTGTCACTCATTTGAACCACGAGATCTTCTCCTATCGAATCACCGTAACTATTTCAACACATTTACTCTCTTGACCTTTTTATAAGAATATCTATTAAAAATAGATTCATTTTTCAGGTGAATAACGCAAGTCAACAGGCCGTGAGTGGGACTGTGCGTATCTTCATGGCTCCAAGGAACAATGAACGTGGAAGTCGTTTCGACATGACTCAACAGCGCCTTCTATTCTTTGAGTTGGACAAATTCACCACCAATTGTAAGTCAGAATAAGGGAAAGGGTAAACCGGGCTAAAGTCTCCGTCAATTTGGGAACATTTCTTTTACGCTACAAAGGACCTACTGTCCTTAGCAGCTTAACCGTGGAGAAATCATAAGGGCTGAAGAAGCAGTGAATTTACAACGTATCTATAAGGTAAGGTAATACTGTAAAAAACAACGAGTTTGTCATTTCCATACATTTTGCGATATAGAAATGACAAACTCTGTTTTTTTTGGACAGTATGACTTACCCTATAGTTACGTTGTAAATTGACTGCTTTTTCAGCCCATGATTTCTCCACGGTTAAGCTGGTACGGACAGTAAAAGTTCAGCTGAAATAGAAGCCGCGTTTTTCTGCAGATATCTCCACTTACCCTTTTGAAGCAAGACCTAGTAGTTTGTAACCTCCGACCATTCTGGAATAAAAATAAAAGTACGGGCTTCTAACCCGTCATTTAAGACAGAAAATAAAAGAAGTCTATTCCACTAAGGATTTTACGACCCAATTGGATAATATTTTCTCTGGGAGCTAAGGGTTTACCAAATCAACCAGTGCATACCGCTGAACTCATTGAATTCCTACACGAGAGCATGTCTTACATTGCCCCATAAATTTTTTGTGCACGCTTCGGTGGCACTTGGTTACTATCATAATTGTCCGATTGCTTTAACACTTCCCAAACGCAAAGGAGTAAGAAAATATTGTCTATAATTTGGAATGCTGTTTCAATTTCAGTGCGACCAGGAGCTAATGTGATTGAGCGTGCATCCAGTGACTCGTCTGTCACTGTCCCATGGGAACAAAGCTTCCGGGACTTGGAAAGAATGGTGGAATCTCCGAGTGCTAATCAAGCCATCTGTGGATGTGGTTGGCCCCAACACATGTTATTACCACGTGGACAACCGAATGGGATGTTATTTGACCTGTACGTGATCGTGACGGATGGAACGAAGGATGCGGTGGTGAGACGAAATCCTCAGACTGAGGCACAACGTCAAGGTTGTCGGGATTCGGTCAGTTTCTGTGGACTTTTGGATGAATTATACCCTGATGCAAGGGCAATGGGTTTCCCATTTGACAGACTCCCGGGACTTAGCAATAATCGACCGCTCGCAAATTTGGATGCATTTGTTCAAGCAGTTCCGAACTCCAGGAGCACTCAGGTAAAATATTGCATAGTAATCAAAGTGGGGCGTGGAAGCAAACGTTACCTTACAATTTTTTATTCTTGTAGATTCGAATTGTCCATCGAGCTGATGTGACAATTGTGCGGGCAGGTGGAGGTATTATTATATTGTGTTAATGACGAAATTTTTTTTTTAATGTTACATGTTAATATTGCTAATATTGCTAATATTGCTAATATAGCTCCGGCAGGCATGGACGCAATGCTACCTTTAAGTCGTCCATCTTCACCAACGACTCAACAGCCTCAGAGGAAACCTGCCGGAATAAGCTTTCCACCTGATCAGGTCCCTCAGCAACAACGTCCAACGTCTCCAAATCAGCCACAACGACGCCCGTCATCACCAAATCAAGGGCAAGGTGGTCGTGGACGTGCTCCTTCACCACCGAATGACCCTCAAGGCGGACGAAATTGGTGGTCATCTTCGTCTGCTTCTGCCCAAGCCTCGTCAAATTGGGGACATCAACAACCACCTCAACAGTTCAATAATTGGAATAATAATAACTTTGGTGGACAACAAGGGAGCCGTCATAGTAGTCCAAGCCCTACTGGGTGGACAAATGTTTCACCCCCTCGTAATTCTGGGTGGGGTGGTTAAAACACAGCCACAAAATTCTAATTTCTTTCGCTTCATCATGGTTTTAATTAATTATGAATTGTCTAGAAATTCTTTGAATCTGGGTATCAATTGAAATAAGCCGCACATACATAAATGTAATTCTCATTTGTTTTCTCTAAAATAATCCTTCATTCTTGTTTGAAATGGAGTCACAATTTGAAATAAAAATCAATGGAAAATTCAAAACTTGTGTCAAAATTAACATAGTGTCTAAACTAATCATTTGATTGTCAAAATGATTTCAAAATTTCACATTTCAAAATAAAACGTAAGATAAAATATCTCTATAGAGTGAAATAATTTCAGCGGTTTCCCTAGTAGTAGGAAAAAACCGAAATAGTGACTTTCTTCGGTAGTCGTTGCCGGATGGTTTTCTGTCACGAATCAAACAAACAATGTTTGTCCGATCAACTACAAAATCCTTCAAGGAAAAAAAGTTTTGACATTGTCACTCGTTCCGAAATTTTGGTATTCTTTGAGAAATTGGATTTAACCTGAACAGAAACTAGTAAGGCGTATTTATCGAATTTTTCAAAATCGGTTACACAAAAATGGTTCCTATTGTCAGAAACCGTTGGCAGGCACGGAGGTTAAAATTATAATATTATCGGAAATTTTATTCGAATTTAATTTAAATTAACCATGTAATATTTAATTGGAACAGATCCCTGAAATTCAGACTAGTCCTTGGTCTAGTTTTAATACAAGTGTGTGCGACCATATATCAGGGTTATTGGCTTTACCATGAAGGACTTCTTATGGATGAATTGGAAGGGAACAAAGGAATGGTTGTTACAAAATTCGTTGGGAAACCATACCTTGGAATTCAACTTCAGTATCTGAATCCATATGACAAAAAACTTTGGACTTATTTATTGCACAATCATATATTTCCACCTCCATTGGTCACGGCTAATTTTTCTCATGCAAAGATTGGGCGAGCTGATGGTCACGCAGTTCACAACTCTTTGGTCAAACTCTTCCGCCGCAAGGTTAGCATTTAAAATTCATTGAAATTATAGAATGAGATGTACATTTTGCTCAGGATTTTATTTGAGTTCAAAAGAATGAGATGTCAGGAATTATGTTTACGAAATTTTTACGTTATCCTTTAGAGTTTACTAAAATGTATATCTCAATTTATAGAAACATCTTTAGGTACAGTCAACTCCCGTTATAAGACCCACCATTTTGTTCCAGGTTTTCGGGTCTTATGTCGGGGTCGTCTTATATCCG
>JAQFYE010001881.1:0-20489 GCA_034694305.1 Protaphorura glebata | reverse complement strand
TCTTAAAAACAGGAGAGTAACAATAGAAGCGTGGGTTAATTTTGCAATGATGTGATTGTGAACAGAATAGTAAAAAAAATCCCACGTACGGCTAACCAGGGTCCACCTTTATGAGCGAAACGAGGGAAAACGAGCCTTAATTTTCCAGCGTTTCGCTCACGGCAGCATCTTTGAGAAGCTTAATTATATACGTATATAATAATACGTTCCGAGTGAGTAAGAACCCTCAGGCGAGGTCACAATCAAGAATAAAAGGGGCTAACGAATCTGGATACCTGGTAGAATATTTCAACTTTCTGAAGACGCTGATAATTTTATCTCTGGCCTGAAGATATTATGAACTTTAGCTGAGACCACCAACCATGGAATCTACAGACCAAATCGTACCAACGGGCTGTATCATCACCGAAACTTTTCAACTTTTGTCAAATCAGAATTGCACACTAATACGTTTGAATCGAATTATTAATCTGACATTATTTTATTTGGAGGCTCAAACTATTATTTCAGCCGAGATTTTATTTATTTGGAGGCTGTACATATTAATCTGGACGTGACTTTATTTATTCCGAAGCGCAAATTATTATTTTAGTCGCAAGATTGTTTATTTGGAGGCGGCGAGTATTAATTTAGACGAGATCTCAATAATTCGGAGGCGAAAGTATTATTTAGGTCGAGATGTTATGTATTCGGAGGCGGGTATTGTTAATTTAAACGTAGTTTTAATTCTTCGGAGGCGGATACTATTAATTTAGACGTAATTTTATTTATTCAGAAGCGAAAACTATTATTTTGTGCGTGAGTTTATTTAATTGAAGGCGACGAGTAATAATTTAAACGCGATTCTATTTATTCGGAGGCGAAATTATTATTTCCGCTGAAATATTATGTATTCGTAGGCGACATTTATTAAATTAGTCGTAAGTAAAATTATTTGGAAGGCGATTTATTAAAGAAGAGGCGGAATGTATTAATCCGGAGGCGATTTGTATTAAAACAAAAGCTGGTTTAAACAGCACCCGTTTTCAATGGATGTGTCGAATACATAAATTACCTAATTCAGAATCCAGCCATTAACTTACAGAAATAATGTCATTCGAACCTTCTTAGCCTCTATCTTTATACCACGTTTACAAAATTCTTGAAATCCACATCATCACAAAGGAGCACAATGCACGATAAGTGCGAAGAAAAAATAATAGACGTCAGGCACTTTTATTAATTTGTACTGAAAGTTAGAGTATTTTAATTAGTTGAAGGAAGGTCACGATTCTGAGAATATTATACTTCCTAATTTGCACAACATTTAGTATACTAGAGGATCCAAAGTAAATAATTAATGTTGGATTGAAAGAAATTTTTTATTCAATCAGTGGAGCGCGATGAATGTAAAACGAAATTGTCACGATTTCTCAATTTCCAGTTCTTACAGTCGGTCGGATATGATTTCAAACAAGAATATTCTTTTGCTATGGGAAATCACTGCATGTTACTTGAGAAAAAGAACTTTGCATTACCTGGAAATTCTGAGTAGTCTATTTCCGGTGTCATAAAAAAAAATTCGTAACCGAAGTCATCAAATTACTAGAAGTAGAAATTATTTCGGTTTACTATGATCTACCATTAAAATATTTGTAATTTAGTAATATATCTCAAGGAGGTGATGAGTGTTATAATTAAGTAATAATTTATTCATGAACTATCATAATCTGTAAAGTATGTGGCCATTTACACTTCAATGAATTGAGAATGAGTCCAATTAACCCCTCCTAATCCTCTTAAATTGGGTAACAAAAGTCTCATAAAAATGCGTGGCTGGTTATTACCCTGGCTGCATTTTTTTTACCCTACCCTGGCCTGATCATAATAAATTCTTTTTGAAACGTAAATGGTAAAATAAAAATTTTGACGGGACACCATATAGTGTGAAGAATAAGTGTAAGCTTGAGGGTGGTCTATTTTTTTAAACGAAAATGATGCTCCTTTCCTTCGTTTCGTATGTACAGTACAATACAGAGCTTTCCATAAACAAATCGAGATTGATTTATGAATCCTCTGCTCAGTTGGGCTGCTGCTGTTGTGGTTTCCAATTCTCTTACACAGAGGATTATGATTTTTTGTTAGTCCTTGTTATTGAGAAAATAATTTGATGTGATATCACGTACCATGTACATATGTAGAAACACATAAATATTAAAAGTTGATGAGAGCTCTTAACACCACAGCAGCCATACAGTAACAGCCAAGTCCAGGGTAGTCCAAATGTGATAAGTGATTACCCTTTGGCTTTTCTACATTCTTACACTTCAGACAAATCCAAATATAAAGAACTGACGGCTATACTGAAACGTCTATTTATCGATGCAAAGGGGACCCACAAATTATTGTTTCACAAAAACATTGTAAATTGCGTTACGATAATTGTCCTTAAAGCGATACTGAATAAATATTACTTCAGTTTTACGAGAAGCAACATTTATCGATTGCAGTGATAAAACTGCTCAACTCTGTTAATCCGGAATCTGTAGTCAGATTGCATTCTAGTGGAGACCAATTATAATTATTGTCGGCTCATTTCCTGTTCACAACGGTTTTTCTAAATGTTGAGAAAAACTGGAATCAATGCACGCGTATAATTATTCAGTCATAGTCGATGGATCGAATGCATTCAGCAGAATATGTAGTTTTGCAGTCGTCGGCAGTGTCTCCGTTCTGGGTACTGATAATTCGACGACTCAATCGTACATTTTTGTTGGAACTTTTTGAATTTGAGGATCTAGAAGGGCAAATAAATACGGATTCGATAATTCTACTTGGATGATGTCAGGAATCGACAAATCTATAATTGAATCTCTAAACAAAATTCCGCCAGACATAGTAAGGTCAGGTAGTTTAGATAGTACTGTACAACGAATTTGATTCTCTGTCATCATTTGTTCGTCAGGGAAAGTTAGGCTAATTTTGTTCGTCAGGGAAAGTTTCACTGTATTCGGATATGATATTGTTGCACCGGTGGAGAAGTCGAATGTGGCCTAAACTATTTTTAACAGTAGTCAGTTCACATTCTGTAGAAACGCTCTGTAATATTGCAATGATTCTTTAGATATAATCAAAAATAATACCGGATTTTCATATAGTATTTATAAGAGTTACGTCGTCGACGACGCTGCAATGATTTAGATATAGATTTGATGGGATGCAAATAATAAATTAGGTTAGTTCCTTCTCAGTCTGCATTAAAAAGAGTTTCAGTGGTTCAACAGTCTGAAGAAAATCCGAGAATAAAATAGGGAAAATGTCGGGGTTTGTATCCCTCTCTACAAGAAATGTTGCCACGAAATATTATGATCTGACTGGCTCTGAAAAGATAACAGAAATAGGGGGAAGAGTGTCTACGAGCTATTTACAATATCATGTTCTAACTACAATTAAAAAATATTTTCTGTGACTCTGTACTTATTTGTTTCAAATTTCCGGTCAACAAATCTGTCTGCGGATTCATTCAAACAATTATCCATTCTCTGATGTTTTACCACGCATTGGTAAATAGAATTAAGAATTTCCAACGTAAACATCGATTCATTGATTAACCGCACACTCGCACATCTTTGTCTGCACGCCGACCTTCTAAGAACAAATGGATTTGGAAAATTGCTGAAGTTGATTTAAATTAACGGTCTGCTTTTAGATAATCAATTTTATCAGCGGCACAACATTAAAGGAATTATTTATATTTACATCTTAGCAAAAGATATGAGGTGAAATAAATATTTAAACGTTCGCAAAATGTAATGCCGCAACAATAAAAGAAAAATAACAGCGCGTTCGGATGTACACGAGTGATAAAATTAGTTTATAATTAAATTTGTTTGAGACATTATTCAACCGCCAAAGTCACAGGTACCTATTTATTTCTTGTGACTAATTTTTTTAAACAAAAATATTTATTGAGTGACATGCCCGTATTTATGATTTCTCTTATCACCGATTTCCGTCTATATCTGTCACGCCAGTTTACGCTTAATGTCTAAATAATTTTATTGTTGTCTGGTTTCATACTACTTATAGTACATGAGCCTGCACTTTGCATACGAGGTCGAAGTTTTCAAAATAGTATTACTCTACAAAATGTATATCTCTCTTTTCCTTAAAATAAACAAGTCTGGATAATTGTGAGTCGGGTCGGTGTGTAGTGAACCACTATTCCGAAATATTCTTTCAAATAAATATTTACGAACGTTAATTTTTTCGTCTAGGTTCAACTTTCGGACATCACAATCAAGCCGCCGCTGCAGCCGCTGCATTGTCAACAAATTTTGGATTCAACTCAAGTAATTATGCGTCCATGGTGTCTTGTAACAATGTGGGTGGAGGTGGTCGAAGAAAACGTTCCTGGTCAAGGGCAGTCTTCTCAAATTTGCAAAGAAAAGGTTTAGAGAAACGATTTCAAATACAAAAATATATAACGAAACCTGATCGGAGGGATTTGGCAGCTGCATTGGGGCTCAGCGATGCTCAGGTAAAATAATAAATGCAATTCTTAACATTTACATACTTCATTTGTTGTCCTTCTTCGAACGATTGAAATTCTACGATAAAATTGATTATCCAAATTTTTTGACTAATTAAACTTTATTATTAATTCTAGGTGAAAGTTTGGTTCCAGAATCGTCGAATGAAATGGAGACACACGAAGGATGGAAAATCCGGTGCTGACGACATGACCAATTACAAGATAACGGAGAAGAAATGATGTATTAAAGATTCTCATGGGGTGGTGAAACGAGTCAACATTTGTAAAATTTTGGAAATTGTGTAATTCAAAGTCTTTCTTAACTTCCATAACATTGGGTAGTTTAGCATAAACCATTTCAGGTATTGAGTTGTTAGTGAATGTTAGACAATAATAATGCCATGTTCAGGAGAACGTACTCATATATCAGTATAAATTATGTGAAACGTGTTCTTGCCAAAACCTGAGCTAGACGACCACTTGCCTGTTACGACTCCAATTCAATGGTTCACGCTATTATGGACATTCCCTACTAGTACCCGAGTGGCAGTTTAACTCGGACAGGTTTCAATGTATATGCAGATTCGGCATTATTGATGCGAAAATATGTCAATACCAAAATAGTGAATTGTTGAATTATGAACAATAAAAACCAATACATTTGAAATTAATGATGGGAGAGAAAGGATAAATCGTAGAAATAACTACAAAATTGAAGAATAGTTATTGTAAATGTTTGATGTGGATGTGGCTGTTAAACTCATACGTACACGCGCACATTAATTAGCACTATTTGGAAAAGAAATTGTCAAACATCGCCGGATATTTTTATTCGTTCGTTTCGCTGGTCTAGAAAAGGTACCCTTCATAGTAGGGAAGACCTCGAGTGCTGAAGAACTTCAACATGGCCTACGGGTACGGTCTACTGGTTCTTGTACTTATTTTAATTTAGCACGTCCTAAGATCTTCTGCAATGATGACATAAAATTAGGATTATCACAAATGTGAAAATTAACAGTTTCTTTTCAATTGCAAGCCCAATTAAGGTCTAACAAATTCAAAATGACGCACAGCATAATATAATTATAATATATTCAGTTGGTTCGAATACTACATGAGAATTTTACATCTAAATCACAACAAAAACTATCGAGGAACTGAAATGGGTACAGGGTGTACCATATCGTTGTTCCACAAGAACACAATTCAAAAGTAGTAGACACTTCCGACTCAACTTGTCATTTTGAATATTCGACTCAAGTCGATGAATATTTCGACGCCCAAATAAGTTCGATCATCCAGTTTCAGATATTAAGGATGGTGTACACTTCTGTACTTTAATACTTTCTACAGGTTGATTTGGTGGTATCTTAATCCGAACAAAGATTGGGTGGGCCGAGTTAACCTATTTCATGATTGAATACGTGAATTCAGTAATTCTGATTACATCAAGCTGCTTTGAATTTAGTTACAAACTTTAATCCTGGCCTTAAACTATATCGTATTTCAAGAATTCCCATGAAAGTAATACCTGCAACAAATAATCGCTAATATACGCAGGTTGAGGGTTCGGACGTAATTAAGTAAAATGTCACTTAAGAGAGAATCATAATCCAGAGAAAAAATGCGTTCACATTAATTTTGTCATACCCACACTACAAAGATGTACTTAAAACTAAAAAAAGGAGCAAACAATTTTGCTCCTTTTTTGACGGAATTTTCTCCTCATAGTCTGCACGAAGAATAATTGGTTGGTAACCGTCACAATTGATTCGGTATATTTGTATTTGTTGGACCAATATTCAATGGATGGAACATGCCTTCAACCGAATAATTTTGTTGTTATTGGTGTCTTCATATGCGGTATTCATGATTCGAACACTCCAAGGTACGCACTTGTTAGAACCTTTAGATTAAAAAATTAGCCCTAGGTTTAAATACGGATACGGTTGTTTTTGACTTGAATGATGTCAGAAACTGAGAAATCTGTAATCAAAACTGAAAGCATTTCGCAATAACATTCCGATTCAATGAAATAATTAATTGTCACTTAAATCAAGATATTGTTTAGGTGGTTCCCTGTTCAAGTCATTCAGACGGCAAATAACCTACAATTGTGGATTGGCGGTTCAATGTACCTGCACAATTTTTTACCTTACGGAATGGCTTGATAAAAGCATTTTTAGAGATTACATTTCTTCCGATATCTACCAAATCGGATCTCCTGAGTCCGAATTTCCTATGTCTATCCGTTATGGAATATTCGACATAACATAACTCAAGACGGGCATATCAAACCATACTATTCATGGGTGCAGTTTTAGTACATGTAAGTACTTGGTTCTTGTACTTTACGACCAATATCATTCGCGAAATCCATCTTCCTCAGATGGATCATGACCTGATTCAAAGTTTATTGAATGAGACCTGGACCCTAGTTCCAGAGTGCGTGTTCCTTGGTAGCAAAGCGCTGGCATATTCCAATGAATTTAATCTTAAGAATTATTTCGATAAAATCAAAAATATTACGGATTTGGATCGATTTTTCATGTTTTGACGACATATTAATATTTCGACATTTGAGGATTTGCATTTAATTATTTAAGAGTTTATGAAAAGAAATCTCAAATAGAATATAGGAAAAATATCATGTTTTGCGTTCGTCTCTGCTGTATCTGCTGTCTGTGCAATGCAGGTGCTGACACGGAATGTTAGGATCTAACTGCCTCTGCATGTTAGAATAAAGTTATGTCATATTTATTGTGAACACATCTACGCTAACGCTATGAGCACATCTGGGATATAATTTTACAACAAAATTATGACCTTATAGGAAAAATGGACTCTGACTAATTACTTGGAATTTCAGTGACTCAGACTGAGCTTATTTATTGTTTTCCGTCCAGCGACTCTGGCCGGTAACAATTATCCATTCCCTAATATTCTAACACCCATTACTAAATAGATTTAAGAATTCGTAAGTTAAACATTGAATCCCTGATCAACCGCACGCTTCCATCTCTTTGTCGGGCAAGCCGACGTCCTAAGAACAAACAGATAAGCAATTCTATCTGCGGTAGATTACGAAAGAAAGTATATCAACATTTCGGCAGAAGATATGAGACGAAACAAATAATTTATCCGTTCGCAAAATGGAATGCGACAATAATATAACCCGAAAGTATGTACGCGAGTGGTAGAAATAGTTTGCAATTTAATTTGTTTACATAAGATATACAATGATTCGACAGTCGCGGACTTTGAATCGTAGTAATTAAACTTTTTAGTTAATGAAATGAAACCTATTTTCTCCTTGACCAATTTTCGTTGACGATAACTTTCGCACAGTGACATGTCTGTGTCAAAATTTCTCTCAGCTTCGATTTTTGACAAAGGAAATCTACAGAGCAGTGCATAACTAACATCATACAAGATAGGATGGAATTGTTCGGAAAAGTGCATACCTCGTTAGTTTGGAATCCGTAGCATAATAATCATACAAAGAGCTCGTTCTACCTTACTCTAGACTCCAGCATTTCGATGTTAAATGACAATTACCCAGGAGGAATAGAGCAGAAAAGATTTCCATTCGTTCCATTATAATAGAGAACTGACGAGAAGTTGTCGATACTATAGTGTGATAGCTCACTAGGGTCAGTACAGAATTCACAATCCACTACAAAATATATATCTATCCGATTTTCTAAATGAATTACACCGTGTGTCAACGAAAACCATACCTACCACTTTAGTTAGAATGAATTTCAAAGTGACATGAAAAGTTCATTCGTAGAGGTAAAATTATGAAAATTTTAGGACATACTCATCAATATCTACTCGAATAACCACCAGATTTTGGACCTCTCGAATTTGATTTGAAAATTACCGGGTCAGATTTTTCAGAAAGGTCAAGGTCAAGGAATTCTATTTCTCGATTACGCGACGAATTAGTGTATCTCGATAGGTTGGAATTGGCTTTTCAATAGGAGATTCCTGAAGCACATGTAACAAACACGGACAAAGCATTTATAATTAAATTAAAATTCAGGCTATTTCCTGGCCAATAACCTTTGACCCAAGCCCGCGCAGCCTTTACCGCAAAAAGTCTCATATTTTGATGCGATGTACGAGCTGGAGTTCTGTCAAGCATGAATGTAATCTTTCTGGATGCTCGATTGCAGGTCGCTCATAGCATCAAAATAAACGGTCAAAATTTCTTGGCTATAATACTGTCCGTTCGCTGTCGCCTTCATCTCCAAAACATTCAGGCGTGTAAAGCCCCTTAAGCAGATGGCTTCAGCCAACATTGTCTAGAGTGGAAATTTTGAAACTTTTTTCTTGTTATTCCTGCGGAACCTAGTGATCTGTCTCTATCCCTTTTGATTGCAATTCAATTGGTGACTCGTGCGTCAAAGGATTTTATCTACGACTTTGGGCAACTCTCCTGAATGCGATTAAATACGAATTGCATAATATTCAGCTAATCTTTAATTGATTATTTAAGGAAAATTATTTGTCAATAAGATCCCGATTCAATGAAATAATTAATTGTCGCATTATAAAAAATAGTTTATAGATAGAAACCGGAGTTGGTTTAGAAAGCAGATATTGTATAGCTGCTGTATCAGCTGATATGAAAAATATATCGATAAGACTCCGATTCAATAAAATAAATAATTGTCACATCATAATAAGTAAACATAGAATCCGGAAGCAGTTGAGTTTACACGTAGACGGCATAAAGAATGATTGGACTAACGATTCAATGTATCAAATTGTGTGTATCAAACCTTGCCATTAATGTGTCCGATTTTACATGTAATCACGTAGTTTTTGTGCTTTCTACCAAACTCTTTCCCGGTCGCCATCTTTCTCAAACGGCCTTTGTGTATTCTGATCGATAATTTTTGAAGAAATGTACGGAACGACTTGATTTAAAGTTTATTTATTGAATGAGAAGTTCCATAGTAGTTAGTACATGTTCCTAGTAAGCAAAGCGCTGGCATATTGCAATGACTTTAATCTTCAGAATTCTTTGGATAAAATTAAAATTATTATGGATTTTGGTAGACTAGTATGTTTCAAAGACGTATTAATATTTTAACATTTGAGAAGTGAATTCAATTTCTTTGGTAGTTGGTAAGCTCGTTTCTCGGCAAAAAATGGAATAGGAGAGTTGTCAGATTTAGTGCATGTCCCTGCAAAATAGATGTTGCAGCGAAATGCTATGATTTGAACATACATGTACAATAAAATTAAAAATACTATGTTGGAAATACACAAATACATTATCTCCTAAAATATAAAGTAAAATTTTGGTTTTAATTACATCATCATTTTTAACTACGTTTAATTCATGATTGTTGTGACTCTAACAGACCGTAATTATAGTTTCAAATCTCCGGACAACAAATCTGTGCATGGATTCATTCAAACATTTATCCACTCTCGGAAATTCTAACATCCGTTGTCAAAAGAGTTAAAAATTTGCAAGATAAACAGTGAATCATCAATCCACCCCACGCTCAAGCTCCCATTTCTTTGACGGGTATGCCGACGTTCTAAGAACAAACAGATTCACAAAATTGATTAAGTTAAATTAACGGCCTGCTTCTGATAAGCAATTCTATCTGCGGTAGCGCATGAAAGGACGTAAATTAAAATTCTCGCAAAAGATATGAGATGAAATAAATATTTATGCATTCGGAAAATGTAATGCGACAATAACAAAACATCCGCACGGGGCACAGATTAACACGAGTGATAAAATTAGTTTGTAATTAAATTTGTTTACATAAGTAATGCAATGATTCAACCGCCCAAGTCGCAGACTCTGAATCGTAGTGAATGAAACTTTTTAGTTGATGAAAGGATATTTATTTTTTCCTTCGCCAATTTTTGTGAACGAAAACGTTCACAGATTTGACATGTCTGTGTTATGATTTCTCTTATCTTCGATTTCGAACTACGAGTAAGAATCATTGTGTGAATATTTTATTGCTGTCGGGTTTTAGGTAATATTAAAGAAACTGTCCAATAAATCCTATGATTATAAATCGCCTACACTTATATAGCGATACTGATTGAATATGGATTTTTTCTTGTACACGATTTGGAATAGCGAAGCAATATTTATAGCCGGCAGAGCGACATTGAAACTGAAAAGAATGTGAAGCGGTAAAATCTGCTAATTTCCAGGTCTGTAGTCCAATTAACACCGCCAGCGCTGTTTTCTAGTGGACGGCACTCATAACTAATAGTATGCTCATCGAAATTTTGAGCAATTTTATAGAATTTGTATGCCAGACTTGTGAACTTTCGGTAATTTACACTTGGAATAATTTCGTATAAATTACTAACAAAGTCTTTCAGGTTTGGGACACAATTAAAGGTGTCACAATCACAAAAATGTCAATTAAATAGAGAATCAAATATTTCGATTCAATTCATTCCTTTTATTCCAACAACGAGCTAATGAGCATTCATACCAGTAAAATACAGAGAAAAGATTCGTTCACAACCGCATTACAAAAACGTATTCAAACCTGGAGACGGAGCAAGGAGTTTTGCTCACCAGTTTGGATTATGAAGGACGAATAGTCAAAATCAGAATAACTAGCATTTCATAAAGGATGAAGTGAAGTATTTTACTTGTGTTCATTTATGTAGATTAATTTGGACGGATTCGCATATACTGTAATTCTGTCGTTCTCAATGTCTCCGTATTCAATATTCACGATTCAAGGACTCCATGATACGCTTTGTTAGAACCTAAAAAAAACTGTAATTTGAGTACCCATCGTAAAATACGGATTCCGTAATTTTCGAGTCAGATGATGTCAGAAAGTGGCAGATCTCAAATCCGGAATCAAATCTTTAAGGGAATATATTTGGCAATAAAATTCCGATTCAATGAAATAATGAATCATCACATTGCAAAAACTTTTTGAACGTTATGATGTCGGAAAACTTTCTTAAAAAGCAGGTAACATAAAGAATGTATAGAATAACGATTTAATGCGCCTGCACATTTTTTCAGCTCACGGGATGGATTGATAAAAAATATCAAAAATTACATTTTTAACAACATCTACTACGAACATCGGATCCCCTGAGTCCCAATTTTTCATTGCTCTGAGTTTTGAATATCCGTTGAAGAAACCGAATTCGGTATGGGTATCAAACAATATCGTTTATGTGTTCGATTTTACATGCAAGTACATACATGTGCTTTTGGACCAATTAATTCTGATCAGTGATCTGACACATTCTGAGATCATTCTGATCACCATCCTTTCAAAAACGGCCGCCACGTATTCGGATCGAAATTTTTTCAAACAGTTGCAGAACATTTATTTTATTCACAATTTATTAAGTTTAACAGTAATTAGTGCGTAATGCACATTATCAATACTGGGACATATTCCAGCGATTTTAATCTTAAGATTTCTTTAGACAAGTTCGAAATGTACGTCCAAAACCATGTAGATTTTTTACTTACATTTCAGGAAGTGTATTCAATTAGTTCGGTTATTCAGTCAAGTCAAGTAGCGTACTTGTATGTGCGACTGCGTTGAAATATCACGTTTAAAGAAACAAACAACGGTTAGTTTATTTAGGAAAATACCACGTTGTCTCATCTCTTCAAAAATAATTTACGCGAAATGTTATCTGGATGCAACCACCTACTGAAAAAAGTATTACGCCCGGAACGCACGTGAACTTAATTTCTGGAATGAAATTACCATTACCTAAACGCATCAGTAACTTTAAACTACGTTTTAGAGATTATTTCAAAGTTTCGTGAGTCAGCCTAAGCATATTTATTGTTTTCTGTTCAACAAATCCGGAAGGGGATTCATTCAATCAATTATCCATTCCCTGACATTCTAACACCCATTACTAAATAGAATTAAGAATTTCCAACAATAACATTTCAACCGCACGCTCTCATTCTTTGTCCGGCACGCCGACTTTCTAAGAACAAATGGATTGCAAAATTGATGAATTTAACTTAAATGAACGACCTGCTTTTGAAATCAATTTTATAAGCAGCACATTATTAAAGAAAGTATTCATATTTACATTTTAGTAGTAGATATGGGCTGAAATAAATATATCTACGTTCGCAAAAAGTAATGCCGCAACAAAAAACAGCGCGCACAAATGTATGCGGGTAACAAAATTAATTCGTAATTTAATTTATTTACATTAGAAACATTATGATTCAATCGCCCGAGTCACGGTAGTCGGAGCCAGCATAAATAAAATGTACGGGTCACGTAGTACAGGGTGGTGCATAAGCGTTCACTACACCCTAATGGCATTAAGTTTTCAAAGAAGTAATACTTTGCAAAACGTATATCACGCTTTTTCTATTTAAAAAAAAAGGTTTGTATATGTGTGCGCCGGGTCAGTCTTGTAAACCAACAAATGTTTCCTCGCATAAGTATATTTACAAATTTGAAATATTCAACTTTTGGGCATCACAATCAAGCCGCCGCTGCAGCCGCCGTATTGTAATCAAATCTTGGATTTGACTCAAGTAATTAGCGTCCATGGTGTCTTGTAATAATGTGGGTGGAGGTGGACGAAGAACAAATTTGCAAAAGGGTTTACAGGAGCGATTTCAAATTTAAAAATATATAACAAAACCTGGTCGGAGGGATTTACCAGCTGAATTTGGTCTCAGCGATGCTCAGGTAAAATAATAAATATAATTGGCACGAAGTAAATATTCCAGTTCGTAGTCCTCTTGTGGCATAATTATTGCGGGAGAGTTGATTATCCAAATTATTCGACTAATTAAACTTTATATTAATTTTAGGTGAAAGTTTGGTTTCAGAATCGTCGAATGAAATGGAGACACACGAAGGATGGAAAATCCGGTGCTGAGAACATGACCAATTACAAGATTACGACAAAGTAGTGAGGTTATGAAAATCCTCAGCGTGTGATTTAAGCAGTCAACATTTGCAAAATTTTGAAAATTGTATAATACAACGTCTTTGTAAAATTCCGTAACATGTTTATTATGAATTAATGTCCGTAGTTTTGAATCATACACTGTAATAATTACGTGTTCAAGAGAACGTGCTTATGTACCTATGTAAATTAAGCTAAACGTGTTCTAGGCACAACCTGCGTTAGGCGACCACTAAGTTAGGCGGCATCCAGTTCAACGCTCAAACAAAAACAAACAACATCAATGAGGCCTTTAAGCCATAATATTTTCATGCATTTTGATACATTTTATGAATAAAATATTTTGAGCCTTGCTTAGTATTTTCTTCACAGAACAGAAACTATCTCCTGTGAACGCTCTGAGCAAATTGATTGAATGCATTCCACAATTAATAAAAGAAGCGACCAAAGGAATTGAAAAATGACTTGCTTTGCACGTTTCTTTCATTTAGGTAAAGGTGCGATCCCTTGGGCATGCAGAGCATAGCGATTACTTGGGAGTAGAGTTTTATACTCCTAATTGCAGGCTAACTAAGGAAAATGCGAATCTAACCCATTCCGTACAAAAAAATATTCGGGTGTTTGACGATGGCTTGCAGAGATTGCAGTAAATGAAAGTAATAGATACAACAGATTATATCCTTTTTTACAAATAAATATTCTCGTCGAAGAAATGAGGTCAATTTTGCGGAGACTCCACTCAAATTTATTTCTTACAGGTCAGAGATGTAGTAAGTAATTACAAGTTCAAATTTCCTTGATAATTGTCGGATGAACAAGAGCCCACCTGGATGTAACCATTTTTTGTGTCAGATTTTGGAAAATATAGAAACATAACCATTAGATATTAGTATTTTACAGGGTGGCCCATAAAAAGGTTCACAGCTTAAGAGTTCGCATATGAACCTCGAAGGCGGACTCTATATTTGAACCTAGTACAATTATCAAATGGGAGATTCTAGTTGGATTTTCTCTCCTCCTGAATAAGATTTTGTAGTGTCTCTATGTTGCTCTCGTGAATACTAGTACCAGAGTGGCAGTTTAACCTGGACAGGTTTCAATGTTATATGCAGATTACGCGTTATGTCTATTGATGTCGAATATTTGTCAATTCCAAAATTATCTGTAGAATGAAGTGTGAAATCATGGACAAGACATTTTAAATTATTGAGGTTATAGAGAAGATGAATAGTACAAATAACTAATGGGTGTGGTTCTGGACTATTAAAAGCATAATGCATATGTATTAATAGACACTCTCCGTAAGGCATTACCTAACATCGCCGGATACTTTTATTCGTTGTTTTCAATGGTCAATACTACTACCCTTCGTAGTAGTAGGAATAGGGAAGAATTCGAGTCCTGAATTGTCCGTCTACGTTAATCGAATCCTAACCTAGCATTAGGGAAATTACACCGGCCTACAACCACTACATGGGTTGCAATTTACGACATCGATTCTGGTGTCTATTTTGATTTGGCAGGTCCTTAGATCTTCTACAATGATATGAAATTAAGATAACGGCAAGAAGTGGAAGATATCTTTTCAATTGGAAGCTAATTACGGTTTACAATTCAGAATGACGCCCAAAATAATTAATTTCCAACTGATTCGGATACTAAATTTGAGAACTTTAAATCCAACCAACGACAGAAAATATCGGAGAACTACTATATCTGCGTGCGTACACGGTATCGTTGTTCTAAATGAACACAAGTTAATGTATGTAGTACACACTTCCGACTCAAAGATGTAATTTTGAATATCCATCTCAAGTCGATGAATAATCCGAACCCAAAACAAGTTCGACCACCCAGTTGGTGTTCATCCCCTTCTGTACTTAAATACTTCATCAGATGAGGTATTTGTCTATTGTACTCATGATCGAACATTTGAATTCAATAATTCTGATGACCTCAAGTTGCTTTGAATTTTCATATTTTATATGCTTTTTTATTTTTATAATCAAATTAAATTCCTGGTCATAAACTACATTTCAAGAACTCCCATGCAACTAATACCTGAATCAAATGATTACTTTACACGGACGCGTTTGAGGGTTGGAACGCAATTAAGTGTATGTAGCATAACAAAAATGTCAATTCTTTGTCTAGAATCAGAATAACTGGGTATCCGCCACAAGATGAATCGAAATATTTAATTTGTATACTTTTACATCAATGTTCGGTAGAAGGAATACTCATTCAACCGAATAATTCTATCGTCATTGGTGTTTTCGTATTTGGTATTCATGATCCAAACACCAAGGTACGATTTTGTTAGATCCTATAGGTTTCAAATAGAATTAGCCCTATCGTTAAATACGGATACTGTTGTGTTTGATTTTGATAATGCCCGAAACTGAAAAATCTGCAATCAGTGCAATCAAATCTGGAAACATTTCTCAATAAGATTCCGATTCAATGAAATAATTAATTGTCACTTAAACTATATTATTATAAAGGCTCATCTTGAGTTATCCAGACGGAAAATAAGCAAAAATTGTAGATGGGCGGTTTAAAGTGCCTGCACCATTTTCTACCGTGTGGAATAGCTTGATTTTCTACTAAATCAGACCTCCTGAGTTCGAATTTGTCATTGCTATCCAGTATGGAATATTCGACAAACCCAACCCGAGACGGGCATATCAAACCATACTATTCATACGTGCAGTTTTACATGTAAGTACTTGGTTCTTGTACTTTACGGCCAATTTCATTCCCGGTCCCCATATTCCCTACGATGCAGGCGGATCATGACCTAATTAAGTTTATTGAATTAGACATTGACCCTAGTTCCAGAGTAGTTAGTGTGTTTTTCTTGGAAAGCGCTGGCATTTTAAAGAATTTAATCTTAAGAACTCTTGGATAAAATCAAAAATATTACGAATATCGATCTATTTGCATGTTTTGACGATGTATAAATATTTTAACATTTGAAGTGTATAAAATTATTTTGGTAGTTCATTGGTTCATTCACTGGTCTTGAAAAAATAGAAAAAGATAAATGTCGGATTTAGTGCTCATCTCTGCACAATTAGTGTTGCAGTGAAATGTTACGATTTGAAACTTCCCGCACAAAAATGAAAAATATTGAGTTGGAAATACATCTGCTCTTAAAAAATGAAAAATCAAATATATTATGATTTCAAATACATCATCACTTTTTAACTACATTTAACTCATTAGTTATAAATTTTGTGACTTCGGCAGACCGTAGTTATAGTTTATTCTGACGAAGTGTATTTAATTGTTTCTGTAGTACGTTCTATCACTGCCACGTCTGTAAAACAAATAGAATAGAAGAATTGTCGACTTTAGTATTAGCGAAATTGGTTTTGCAGGGAAATGTTATGACTTGAAGATCCCTGTGCAATAAAATGGGAAATGTTTTTCGAAATACATGTGCCCCCAGAATAGTATTCTTCATGTCTTTGTCTTCGTCTTCATATTCTGTATTCACGATTCAAACGCACCAAGATGAGGTCAGATGATGTCAGAAACTGAGAAATCTGTAATGGAATCTGAATCATTTGTCAATAAGATTCCGATTCAATGAAATTATTAATTGCCACTTAAAGGAATGCCTCTATTTAAATGATGATGAACTGTCCTGCAATTGAAGACTGGCTGTGCCCAATTTTCTAACTTGCGGAATAGCTTGATACAAAAATTTCAGAGATTACATTTCTGCCAATATCTATTAAATCAGATCTCCTGAGTCCGAATTTGTCATTTCTAACTGTTATGGAATATTCGACAAACCCAATTCGACGGAGTGTATCATTTCTTTGTCTAATTTTGCATGCAAATACACGGATCTCTTGACTTGAGGACAAAATCCATTCCCGGTCCCATCTTCCTTACAAGATCGTCGTGTATTCGTCGGATTAGAGCGATCATGACCTGATTCAAAGTTTATTGAATGAGACGTATACCACCATTCCAGAGTAGTTAGTGTGTTTGCCTTGTTAGAAAATCGCTGGCATTTTCAATGAATTTAATTAAGAATTTTTTGGATAAAATAAAAAATATTACGGATTTTGATCGATTTGCATGTTTTGACGAAGTATTAATATTTTAACATCTGAGGAAGTGTAGTTAGTTATTTAAATTCGTTCACTGGCAGGGAGTAAATTTCCTTCCATCCGGGCTTGTTGTTTACTACCGGATTTGCGGTATTCGTGAATGATGCGGGAGATGCACTGATGGATGAATATAAAATAGATAATAGAAAACAGGTATTGCACCGAAATGTTATTATTTGACCATCCGTGCACAGTAAAATGAAAACATAGTATTCAAGTTATATCTACAATTCAATATAAAACATATTATGATTTTATGATTTTAAATACATCATCACTTTGTAAGTACATTTAATTCATCATTTGGAATTTTTGTGACTCAGGCGTATTCATTGTTTAAGATCTTCGGTCAACAAATCTGTTCATGGATTCATTCAAGCAATTATCCATTCTTGGATATTCTAACACCCATCAGCAAATGAGTTAAGAATTTGCAAGATAAACAGCGAATCATTGATCCACCGCACGCCGGCGGTTACACGTCTTTGCCGAACAAGCCGACGTTCTAAGAACAGATTTGCAAAATTGATTAAATTAACTGAAATTAACGGCCTGCTTTCGATAAGGAATTATATTAACATTTTCGCCAAAGAGATATGAGATGAAATAAATATTTATGCGTTAGCAAAATGTAATACGACACTGACAGAACAATACGCACAGGGCACGGATGTACGCGAGTGATAAAATTAGCTTGTAATTTGTTTTTGTTTACGTACGGAAAATAATGATTTGACCGCCCAACTCGTAGACTACAGTTTGAATCGCGATAAAAGTGATGAAATGAAATCTATTTTTCTTGGGCAATTTTCGTTAACAGAAATGTTCATTGAGTGGCATTTTCGTGTTATGAGTTTTCTCATCCTCGATGTCTGTCTACGTAAATAATCACGTCGGATCACAGTCATTGCGTGAAAAATTTGATTGATGTCTGGTTTTTGTATAAGATTGGTAAAGAACTTGTAGTGGCACGTCGAATTAATAAGATGGCGAGTGGACATAATTGATAATTCTTGATATAATAATTGAGATCTTAATGCATATGATGATGCGTAGCCATTCTCTACATTCTGCAGGCTAGCTAAAATGGAAGTTTTCGAAAAATAATATTCTACAAAATGTAAATCACGAATTCTCTAAAAATGTGAGTCTGTACGGTGTTACGAACCGCAGTGCTTATCTTTGCGATTAAATATTTGCTAATTTGAATTAATTTGATTTAGGTACAACGCTAGGACACCAACACCACAATCAAGCTGCGGTGTTGCCACCGCTGTACTATCAACAAATCTTGGATTCAACTCATAAAATAATCCATGCACGGTGTCAAGTAATTATGGGTAATTAAGTTAGTGGAAGTTGACGAAGGAAACGTTAAGGGCAGTCATTTAAAAGCAATAACAACATTTAGAGGAACGATTTCGAGACGAGAATCGAATCCGTAAGACAAAATTGGGCTAGTAAGGTTCCGACTCGATAAAATAGTTAATTGCCACACCCGTGTTTGTTTTAATTCAGTTATTACCGTGAAACGGAATGTAAGAACTTAATTGTGACGGTTACCTGTGGAAAGCTATGTGACATGAAAGTACATGAGTGTTAATAATTTTAAGCGATAAGACCGAAATCAAGGAGAGCGCGTTTACCACTGGTTTTTCATTTAGGAAATTAGACCGGAATCTCAGTTCTTATTTGCTTTTATTGCTAATTTAGTGTTATAGGTGATATACATTTTAAAATCATTGCGCTAAATATTCCGATTACCAAATTCGACAGAAGTCTCGACAAGCACTGTCCTTCCTGAGTCCAATTTTCATAACTAGGCCTAACTAACATAATCAATACAATACATACATACATACAATTCTTGTGTCCAATCTTACGTGTAAGTGCATGGAACTTCATTTATGCGACCAATTTCTTTCCTATAGACAAATTTCACTTTATCAGTCAGGAAACTCTCTCTGTGTGTAATTTTACAGGTAAGTGTGTGGAACTTTATTGACCAATTTCATTCCTACAGACAAATTTTAGAAAATATTTATGTGTATTAAGGTCTGAAATACGCCCCACCTCTCTGTAATCTTGTGGTATTTAGTCTTAGAATAATATTAATGTATTTGTAATTATTATATGAACACTTTATTATCTAAGGTCATATCTATTGTATCTAGGTTATTTCCCTCACTGTTATTCCTTAGTTGGAAAAAAGTCCGAATGTTGACAACAGTTTTCTGTAATTCTTGACCTGAATAAAAGAACTTAACTAATTGTTAAGTTTATTTAAACGTACACGGGACGTTCATGACCTGATTCAAATTTTATTGAGACCAAGTAGATAAAGTTGTAGAATAGTCATTGCGCATTCTGTGTATGTTACTAAATTCTGGCATAATTTTAAGAATTTGAGCCGAAATTAACATTTCGTTCAGTCTATACGACGTCATAAAGTTTTAGCATTTGAGGAAGTGCATTTAATTATTTAGGTAGCTAGTTAATTCGATCGTTAGAAACAAATCTAAAATAGAATAATATGATGTTCTGTGCTCATCTCCGTATCACAATTGATGCAAAGAAGCATTTTGATGTGGCTGCTTCTGCACGTTAAAACAAAGACATGTTATGCTATGAGCACATCTGGGATATAATTTTACAACAAAATTACGAACTTCTAGAAAAGACGAATTCTGACTGATTACTTCGAATTTCTGTATCTTAGCCCGCTTATTTATTATTTTCTGGTCAGCGATTCTCGATCGGGAAGTCTGGCAGGGGATACATTCAAACAATCATCCATTCCCAGATAATCTAACACCCATTAGTAAATATAACTAAGAATTTGCAAGCTAAATAAAATAGTTGTAAACTAAGAGGAAGTCGTGCCGAAAGAAGTAGGGATGGGTGGCGAAGTTTGTATTTTTGTT
>JAQFYE010001880.1:0-20493 GCA_034694305.1 Protaphorura glebata | reverse complement strand
TAAACAATTGCTGGACTGTAGAGGAAGCTTTGAGTCAACGGACAATTCTTGTCTTAATTTTTCAAGCAGTATCAAATATATTACTTTTCGAAATAAAACATTTAAAGATGGAGAAAAGTGAATCAAATCGGAAGCGTAGAAGAGTTGACATTGACCAGTGTCAGGATAACTTTAAAGAGAACTTCCAACCCGGATGTGAAATTCAATTTCCTGGAATTTTGACAGAAAATACCAGGTACGAATTTAACTGAGGACGTTTTATTTTCGACATTTGCTTTGAGAAATCAATTACCTTTTGAAAAAGTAGACTAATTTTGGCCCGAGTGATTCAATTTTCCTATCTCACATTTATGCATGCCTGTGTTTTCTGCTCAACAATCTTCACATTTTTGCAACGGTGAGGGTTCGATATCTGGGTTAGACAATGCAATGCATGGTTGTTTTATTGCCACACTCGCACCTTACCATAGTAGGCAATTTATCCAACTCCATCGCAGCAGCGGGTGATGTTTTAGAAATACAACAGCGGTTCACATTTTATTTGCACACCTATCATTGGCTCTCGCCTTTTACTCGCGTGCTAAAAATTTCAAATTTGGCATTCCTACTTCTTGGAAATCACACTCCAAGAAAAAAATTGCAAATTTTCAAAAATTTTGAAAATGCCGAAGAAATTGGAGTTTGAAGGACTTGACAATTCTGGAAGTTTCCGATGTCTGTATCTCAAGAATCCAGTTGTCAAGGAGATGAAAATGGATGGACTTACGGTATCTCGCAGGACAGTGACTAACACACTCATTCCTGTCGGAATTCGTCGAAGTCACAGAAATATCGGGCTCCCACCCCCCGCTACGGAATATAAACCTCATCGACGTCCGGTAAAAAACAAGCCAAAAATGAAGTTTGGTGAACGGTTCATGGTTGTCGGTGCTCTGACGGGTCCTGGAGTCATCCCTCTCATCAAGGTGCCCCAAAATGTAACAACTAACTCGGAACACTTCATTCAGCACGTGTTGCAACCAATTTCGGAAAGAAAAGTTCCAAAATTATATCAGGGAGAGGCCGACAAAGTTCTTTTCTACCATGACGAAGATTCGTCGCGAGCATCCTAGAAAACCACCCGCTATGCAGAAAATTTGAGGTCGAATCTCGGAATGACAATCATTTCCAAATGATGAGATCCCTGACAAAAGCCCTGACATCAGCCCTATTGACTTTTATGGATTCGGCTTCCTGAAATAGAAGATGAAGTTGAAGCGGGCATCTACGCTAGATGGCGTTTGGAAACTACTGAAATCTTGACATCCACTTCTGAGTCGAATTTATTCGACATTTTTGAAAATTTTGAAAGTGTGCAATTTTTTTGTTACAAATTTCAAAATTTTTAGCACGCTCGACTAAGAGGCGAAAGTCATTGAAAGGTATGCAAATAAAATGTGAACCGCCTTTGTATATTTTCTAACGAGTCATGAATAATTTTTATGCGTTTAGGACCTCTGATGGTGTGAGTGGACATGACACCCAGACTCGTGTCATTCTTTTTAGATCGGAAGAAAAAACTCACAATCCAGGGCAAACTGAGGAGGACTTTGAGTACACGGGGTCATCCCAGCACACCAAAAAAAGGAAACAAAAAGGTCCATTCTTAACTGTCATGGCTGATCATGTTGAAACCAGTCGGGCTGCTCAATCTAGCGGTATTTTGAAACCATTTGTTCGTGGTGAAAATCCTGGACCCACAAATCACCGGACCGGACAAACAAAGCCGTACAAATGTTTAATTTGTTCCAAATTATGCACTCAGAAGAATCATTTAACAAATCATATGAAATCTCATGACAAGAAGGGAACACAGAAAGCAAACATAATTACTGTCGTCGGTGTACCTTCTGACAAAAATGTTGTTGAGTCGTACAGGTGTCTGATTTGTTTTCGATCATTTGCCAGGTTGAGTTATTTAAATACTCACACGAAGATGACTCACGACAAGAATTCACTTGCTTCCGATAAGAGCCAAATCTCTGTTTCAATTAAACGAAAGTTCAAATTGCCTGGAAGCACTGTCACCAGAGAAAAGAGTTATAAATGTGCATTTTGTGAAAAATCTTTTGGTCTGTCAGCTGATAGAAATCGACACTTACTGACTCATCTAGGAGAAAAACCTTACGGCTGTCATATTTGTGGGAAATCGTTTGTACAGAAGTCGAATTTAAATAAACACTTGAAAATTCATATGAGAGTTATGCCACAGTCACAAAATCCGGATGCAAATGGACAACAAACTGGAGGGGAACGTTTTGCTGGTATAAAATCAAAGTTGTCACAAAATATGGGTGTCAATGGACAAGATATTGGAGAAAAACGTTACAAGTGCGCTTTATGTTCAAAATCCTTTCGTCTCTCAGAATATTTGCGAGTTCATGTACGAATTCATACGGGTGAGCGACCTTATAAATGTCAACGGTGTTCAAAAGCATTTACACAATCCCATGTCTTAAAGAGTCACTTGAAAACCCATTCAAAGCATTAAACCATTTTATGACAGTTCTAATTTAACTGTCCATTTTAGAACTCATCATGAAGAAACACAAAAATATGTGCCAACAGTTTAAAACTTCGGAGAATATTAAAATTGCTTTAAAATATTTTCTCATTCGTTGTAATTTTGGACAGATTGTGAGGGTATTGACACTAGTATAATATTTTTCAGAGTTTTCCGACTATTAAAAAGGCACTTCTCATTGCTCGTTTTTTTTAATTCCGCAGTAATTGTAATTATTTGGATTTTATTTATGTAATTATATTTATTTTCACCGCTCATACCTTCGTACGCTCTGTATGCGAATTGATTTTGGAAACTATCAATCTATTATTCTTTAAGTTGTAAAATATAAAAATGCAAAACAATTGTGCAACAGGAAATGTCAAGGAATCAACAACACCGAACTAAAATCAACCAAAAAAAATGAGCGTTCGTCGATTCTCATGTTATTGTAACTTCAACGCAATGTCATGCAGACCGAATATTGTGCTTCTGAATCACGTATTTAAAATCATATTACTCCGAGTACTAGCTGTTAATAAAATAAGTACGTGTTACGTTCTTACCCCTAACATTTCAATTTATTTTGGATCATTAGATACAGCAAAAAATAATAGTCCCTCTCTGGACTTTAGTTGTTGGACGACATGATTCAGATATCATATTTACGTTCTCTGTCAAATGATGGCGTAGTGTCTACTTGTAATAAGGTATTGCCCGGAACCCAGCTATGCACAGTAGTAGACAATTTACAAGTGTTTACATATATTGTGAGCACTCTTTTTAAAATAAAATATAAAATTCTATTATTTCTGACAATATCTAGTTCCTGTTAAGAGCCTTCCACCATAACTTTGTCACGTGACTTAAAATTGTATAAAAATTGTTCATAGTTTTGAAACTATTGTGACGCAATATATGTAATCATGAATGAAGCCCGATGCCGAAATGATGATCCACTGTGTAGGGAATATTGATTAAAAAAACGCAATCCCAACTTAAAATGGCGTAATCAAAAAATCATAATTTCGGTAATGTGGACTAGATTTCAATAAACAATCGTTTTATTGAAATATCGAAAGTATTTATTACGTATTTGTACAAAGGCCTGTCTGAAACGAGACAACAACGCCGAAAGTTGATATATTGATGAATTAACATTACTAGCTATAAACTACAAGCAATAAAATTTAACAGTGATGGCTGAATGCACTGAATATAGCAAAAAATCCAGGAAATTTAAACAAAATTAGGGAAAGACAAAACAAAGTGATGCAGCACTACAATATCTACAGAGGAGATTTATCTGAATATGTATATTTTGATGTATGGAAACCAAGGCTGTGTAATTTGTTATATTTGGAAAACTTTAATTAATCAAATCCAAAGTCCTTGATTTTTTAGATTTGTTGTAATCCGAATTTAGTTGTCGGGAATTTCTCCTGGGCGCCACTGCTAAAAATATTGTAGAGTCCGGATATTGTGATGAAGGAATTTAAACACAGGGATGGGCGGTACTGCAAAACTTTTAACCCATGGGCATTATGTACATCATCTGCAATTTAAAAAAATCAATTTTTACAGTTAATTTTTCTGATATTGGATCACATACACAATTTAGTGTCAACAGTATGACAATATTAATGAACGGGATTTGGACCGACAGGAACGCGTTGATTTTAATTAAATAGGGACGCCAAATAATTTGAAGTGACTGTTGTATGTTTTTAAAACTCACCCAGTTCAGTTTCTAATATTTACATGGCAAGTTGTGAGTCAGATGTCTAGACTCCAAATTGGGTCAGGAGTTGAGGAAGGCTTTTCCATCCTGGTCGATCTTGTTGACCGGTAGAAATGACAGGTCTATAATTTTTACGTATTAATCAATTAGTGGACATTTTTGCTACAAAGATCCCACGCAATAGTAGGAGTAAACTCAAAAAGAAAATCCTTTGTGAAAGTATAAATTACGAGAACGTCATGTGCGAATTAGGGATGGAACCCTCAACCTTAGGAAAAATGTATTTAAACTTTTTCTAACATATTCTTAAATAATATTTTGTGAAATTGATATTTAAACTTACAGCCTTCACGTCATACCCAACTACCTTCATGGCATAATGCCATAACTGAACTGAACTAACTACGGTCGGATAGGGCGTGGCAGGATCGTCGTCAATATTTAAGCCAAAATTCCTGCTGTAATACTCAAGTTAGAGTTAAGACTTTGAGATCAAGAATACAGAGTGTCCACGAAGTTTCTGCCTCTATGTATATATTTGATCACCAAAACATTTCTAATCCCACCCATGTGTTTCATCAACTATTATGATACATTTATAGAAGTCACTAACCGCTAACTCAAAAGTACAAGAAGTCAGCCGTCAGCGACCAAATTGCAAATACAGACTTTCTACTTTGCGATATGAAATGTGTAACATAAAATCCGAAGAAAAGGATATCTGGTTTACTATGTTTATTTCTAAGTAGTACGAATTTGGGATAATTCAGACATATTACACTGCAGAACTAGTTACCACTTATCAATTTGATTTCATTTCATAACAATTTAATAATTTGCAATAATTTGTGCAATACTTAGACAAACCTGAATGTAAATAAATAATCTTTGTCGCTTTTCTTCTGAATTTTTAATAGACCTTAAGATTTGCTTAATTTCTGGCCCCATCTAGGAAAATGACTTTCAGAACACATTTATTTTTAATTTTCTGCAAATTCTAAACCTCTGTCATTCCACCGGTCATCGTGTACCTGGTCGGGAAATCAAATTTCGTATTGAGGCATTGAATCCGAATTGGAAGACTTTTTGAAGAGCCGTTTCGTTTTAATATGACCAATCTGGCAAACTGAAAAGGTTTGAGAAAAAGTACTCGTTTTAAACCTCATTCGCGACATTTCACTTCAAACCAACGCCAACATTGTTGCAATTCTCTGAGCTCGTTTTTAGTTGATGACTTAAATAAATACAAATATCTGATAGAATAAGTTTAACGTATTTTAAATATATTGAGTTTCAAAGACGGGAATATTTCGAGGACGCTCTGTAATCTCTGCCGTGCGGCCTAGCTTCAACGTTAGTTAGTCTGACTTGTGTTTAATGCCAATACAATGAAATAATGATGAGGATGCCTGACACGCCCAATCCGACCGAGGTTAGTTCAGTTCAGTTGTGGCGGGCCATCAACGTCGTTGGATATGACCTAAGGGCTGTAAGTTATAATATCAATGTTACAAAATATTATTTAGAATTCTGTTAGAATTAAATAGAATTTGAATCCAAACGAATTCTACCCGCTCTATTTTCAAATATTTTCTGATGTTGAGGGTTCTACCCCTAATTCAGACAACGCATTGGTAATTTATTCTACAGAGGTCGTATGTCGTATCCTCTTGACTTTACTCCTAATACAACGGGAAGGGTATTTTCTACATTTTACAAGAAATGTTCATGAATTTTGTATGAATTATAGACACGTCATTTCCACCGGGCCATCAAGATCGACCAGGATGGAATCGGAAGATTTGGTATTTTAATTCGTACCCCTGAGACAAATCAAAATATTTTCATCTGATTCAAATCGCCTGCCTGGACCACACCATGTAAATATAGAAGATCCTACAATTGAACTGGGTGAGGTTTACAAATAATGTGATATTCATTTTTCATTAATGACTGAATTATTTAAATAAAAATTTACTTTCTTATTTTGCAGTTGATGTACATAATGGACAGGGATTTCAAGTCTTGCTGTTGTGCCCTTCTCCTTCTCTTTTTTTAAATTCTCAAGCATATCCAGACTCCACAAAATTCTAATTGGAAGAAACAAATGAAATTCTGGAAAGAGTTTGCTTTTTCCATTTTATTTTCCTCCTTCGGATCCAGGTGAAATTTCAATCAAGAAAAAAGGAATTCACATTGTTAGCAGTGGCGCCCCGGACAATCCATAATTTCTACTATGTAATCTTCAAACCCGATGTTTCAGTGTATTCTGATTTGATTAGTTTTCCTCTAACAAATTAGACAGTCTTCTTTCCCTTGAAATTTGAGCTCGAAATTTTTATGTTACAATTCCGGTTTTCAAAGTTCGCTATAGATTTGACACTCCTGTATTTGTATTTCGTGTAAACATTGTACAGGGTCTCCCGATGTCATATTTAGTGTACATATATCAAACTTATTTTTATGTCCAGTCCTGTCTGCTTCAATTTATTGCTTATAGTTTGCAGGTAATTTAGAATTAAATCAATATGAGTCATGCTCATATTTTTTTTTCGTCTCATGTTAGATTGACACTCTTTGGTTGCAATTATGTGCGTGTATAAATTGTTCTATAATTATTACTAAGTTTTTCATTGTTAATGCGTTAGCAATGTTAACCACTTTCAATAGGTCACATCCGGCTTTGTCTCGTTTCAGACTTGCCACCATGTAAATAAGAAATAAACACTTAGCATTCAAATTTATGAACGGAGTAGGAATATGAAAATTAATCTCATCCTACGTCCTAGATTATACGAATGTCAAAATTGTAAATATAATATGTCCTTCCGGTATTTCAATAAATCGTAAATTTATTAATACAATTCTAGTGCATATTTCCAAAATTATAATTTTTTTAAAACGGTCATCTTCATAATGGGAAAACATACCTCTAATCTTTAATAATTACTACACACTGCAACTTACTAATGTCGCCTGTGTATTGGGAAATTGCCATGATTACGTTAGTCTTTAATATTTTCAAAATTGTGAACATATTTTCTCCATGTGTGCCATATATGATATGATTATGGTAAGAGGTAGGAGAAACACCACATTACATTGTCAGTGTGAAGGATCGAGACCTCGACATAGGAAAGTGATCTGTAGTAAAATCCTACACAGGACTGGCACGATTAAAGAAAATAATAATTTAATTTCCGTTGTAGCCAAAGAAGTAATACGACAAAGCTAACAAGACATCGGATGAATGTGTGTTTCATTTTATGGTTCGTTTCGACCTTTGACCAGAGTGAGTAGGAGTGAGAAGGATTACATTTTCAGTTGGACAAGCAGTGCAGAGCAAAGTATGCCTTTAATTTACTCTGGAGTTGAGAAGTTAATTTTTTGTTTTTGTTTACGAGCATATTGTTATTGATTTCGTTGGAATGAATACAATACAGTGTGTCCAAGTTCTTGAACTTTGCTGAGTTGGCAAGAAATAATCAAATATCTACTTGAGCAAAGCAAACCGAACTCATTCATGATCAGTGAATTTATATTCAACATTTAAGAATCCGTTGTCAATTGTGGCCATATTAGGAACATACTAAGTCTTGTCCTTGGCCAGTTGGCCACCGAATCTGTTGATGATAATAATAATCATTTTAGGTTTGAATATAGAGTTTGGTCACCTAGGTCACAAATATTAATAAATTGAGATTCTTAGACAAGTGTTTTGATACCATGTGGCGATGTTAGACGATTTCTAAAACAGTTAAACCAAACTTGTCTGTCAATCCGATCGCACTCCAAACATAAGGAGACGACAGCGGCAATCTGCTCCACCTTAGCATAACATGTACTTAACCAATGCACTGTGTATTTTGTTGGTGTGCTACGGACTGGCAAAGCTTTTGTATGTTGCAATCAGCCTTATTCTAAGCAGCTTTTGTGAAGGTCCTACCCCCAAAAGCCTTGGTCGCTTGGCCACTTGAAATACACAGTTGAGCATGTAAGGTGACAGCATGTGACTTTCACTTCGCTTTCACTCGTTTTCTCCAATGGAAATGATGGTCTCATTTGTCCTACACCCGTACCTGAAATGATTGGACGTGGATTTTGCGTTTCTGTGGTGTAATTGCAGTTGAATTCGACGTTGAGCACTTGAGAGAAATATAAGAAATACCTATTGATTTTGTCATTTTTGGTTCCATCTTCGTAATTCTCTGAATTATTTAAATATGAAAAGGACCTAACATTAAGCGATGCTTCGGTGAAGATTCGTATGAATTTCCGAAAATCTCATCCCACTCGGCTCACCTGCACCAATTTGCTTTGCTACAATATGTATACCTAGGCATTTCTGTCTGTCTTCACATTTCAGTAAAATGAGTCACAATCACAATCATGTCTACAAGATCTTCCAAATCCTCCGTTTTTTGGATTGAATTGGGTACGTTTTATTATAGTCATCAATTCCATAGCTTACACAAAATAGCATAAATTTCACATTGATTTATCAGTGAGTGTCATCAATTCCGACTGTAACCGAACATTACTTAATTTAATAATAATATATACTAAATAAATAATTCAATGTGTGCGGATGTTGAGGAAATAATTTCGGATGTTCCTTTAACTCACATATGCTTATGTTCAGGCGGCCAAATCAATACATGACATTGAGTCAAGTGTTAACGGTTCAGTAATTGCAGTTGTAGTGTTTTTGTTGTTGACGAAAACTGGAAGAACACTGTATTCATGAGTTCTACAGATTTTATGTTAGATGACGATTGCAATCCTTGTGAGTTTACGTTGGGTCTCATAATCTCATATGTATTTACAGTTCTGACCTTGCAATTTTCAGTTCTTGTTTACATTTTGTCCGAACGGTCGAGTCTTAACCTTAGATGTAGTTTCAGTTTAGTAGTGCAGTGTGTGTATTTTGTGTGTCAAATGCTACAAATACCTAATTCAAAATATTCAGCTCGTTGACAAATTATTGTAAGTTGTAGTATTGTGTTCATGTAGTGCTCGTTAATTTTGAAACCGTTTATTTCAGCAATGTATAATTATGTAAAAAAAATTCAAAATGAAAATCACGTATTTTATGACGATACTCACATGACGAAACAGAAAAGCATAGTTTAGGATAGAAGGTTAAGTAAATGCGAGTTCCTTTACAAAGTTGACCGCAGTGTATTGCAAATTCAACTTAAGTATGTAATGGAATATTTCTTAAAATGAGTTTGCCATTAGTTTGATCAAAATTCGATGGGTCCTGGACAATTTAGAAGTGTTGAATTTTATATTGTGAACATTTTTCTTTAAAACATTGCGACCGTATTTCGACTCAACTCTTGATTTCGACTCAACTCTTGATTTCGACCCACAATTTTTATTTTTAATACAATTAAAATAATAACCTTCAATACATCGAGCAGTATTAAGAGCTTTTGTTGGGCGTGACAGGGAGATGACATGTCACATAGCGCCCTCACGGAAGAGATTAAACTAAACAATGGAATATATCGTTGCGCGTTGGCATATGTATGGCGCGCGCGCTCTCAACCGCTCCACGATGTCAGCACAAATTATTTCATCAAGCGTAATTTGATAGACCCGAAAGGATGACCTCGTCAAAAAATTAGACAAAAAAGTGACCAGCTATGATTGACCTCGTATTGTGAATTGATATTATAAAATCTAAAAAGTAAAATAATTAATTTTGGAAGAATATAAATTCTTTGAACTCAAAATAAGTTACAATAATGTTATTGTTTCCTAGGGTCCGCCTTTTCTATGCGATCCTTTATTGAAAGGATTTCGAGGTTAGTTGTCGAAATACATAATTTTTTTTAAATGTTACGGCATTTGTCAAACGGAGTTACAATTTTAATTTATTGTACCATATAGGCGCTAGTTGTTACATACTGACCAAAATCGTAACAACGTCGGTTTCAATTTAACTGGTTTTCGGTTAACATGTCAGTATGATTATGTCAGTCGGTCCTAGAAATAAATTAATTATGTAAGACTGACATTTCTCAAACGGAATTATAATTTTTCTGTATGCATAAGACGTACGCTATGCACTGGCCCACGTGGCCAAATAGCAAGTAAAAATCGTAAATAGTCGTCGAAATAAATTAATGAGGACGTATTGGGAAATTCTCCATCCGGAATTTTAATTTCCATGTACTCGGGGATTGGCATTTGTCCATCTCGACCGAAAAGTGCAGAAAAATTGGTCCTAATTTTGGCAACTTTCAGTGAATAGTCAGTAATCATTTTGGTTGGTCGTTGAAATAAATTAATTACGAAGAATTGTGAAATTTTCCAACCGGAATTTTAATTTTCCTGTACTCAGGGACAGGCATTTGTCCACGTTAGCCAAAAAGCGCATGAAAATTGGTCCTAATTTGGGCCATTTTCTGTTCATTGTCAGTGATTTCGGTTAGTCCTCGAAATAAATTTTATAAAATTGTCACATTTATCAACCGCAATTATAAGTTTCCTGTATTGGGACATAAGTTCTGGTTCACTATGGCAAAAAACTGCATCCAAATTGGTTCGAATTTGGCTGATTTTCACTTGAGACCAAAAAGTCAGATTTCGGATCAAGTTGAGGCAAATAATTTTGGATTTATTTTGCGCTGCACGTGCAAGGAGATTGTGAGAAGTGAAAAGTTTCCAACTGAAAGCTTCTTATCTTCCCTATAGGGTCCCATCGAATAAGTTGAGTATTGAGAATATATCCCCACCAAACCTACATACTAATGACTAATTCTTAGATATACATTTTTAGAAAAACTAACTTAGCTTTGTTTACTTCTATTGGCAATACACCACACGCCAAACCTAGTACTCTATTTATTCCTACATTCAGTGCACAGTGACAAGATGACAACGAAAAAATTAATTTTTAATATTTATGCAACTAGTTTAGTATTTACTTATCGTTTACTCAAATCAGGAAGCATCAATTGGACTTGTTTTCTAAATATACAAATTCAGACATTCTTCCGGGAGTCCGGGACTGACTCTGAAAGAGACTCATATTCCTATACTTAATTACAATTCTATACGAGAAGATAGTCTTAAGAACTTAAACTTTTAACTTTGTAAGCGTAGACAATAAATTGTTGGAACATGTAACCCTTGAACATGAAATGATTAATCCAAATTTTAGTAATACTCTGTCGTCTCGTCTGTGTGTTTCTAATTTTCATCTTAGTGTCTAATTCCCCGACTTGTTTTCTAAAAATGTTAACTCTCTTTTCAATTTTAAACTTTAAAGAATGCCTAGGAACCCTGTTCTGTTGGTCATAATTAATACTATGCTGGATTTTGGACTTTTTTTTGATCTAATGATTTAACCTCATCATTTGACATCTTCCTCTCACTGACGAAAATATTATAATGTACACAATCGTTATCTTTTGATTTAGTTTTTTGGTGTTTGTCGAAATTATATATGCAGTGGAGTTAGTGAATATAATATTATTCATTCAATTTTTTGACTATACACGATCGACTAAAAATTAATTATAATGAATTAAGGACCGACAACAATTTCAATCTTTTTGGTAACTGTAATCGTTAACTTCCTCAGAATACAGGTTAATAATCTGACGAAGCGAGCAAAATCCGGTTCCAGAGCATGATATAAATAATGTTAAACACTGAATACTGAAATATCAACAATTTTTGGTTCATCGTCAAATATGAGTTACAGAAAATTCTGTCAGAGAAATGGGTGTCAATTTAATTCATTCGAGATATCACTTTCTTCATGGGAAATGTCTTAAATTTGTCTATTTTGTGGTCAAATCTCAAGAATAGATGACAATGGCTAACTCTAACTTTCTGTGAACAGCTTGTTAATTGTTTACTTCTTGGTTATGATATGTTAGGGTTCAATCCTACGGGCAAACAATCATTAGTAGTTGTTTTCTACAGACTTTTGTCTCCCCGATTATTTTTTACTTCTGTAATTGAATTATGTTTTTTTTAGAGTATCAGAGTACGATGTGTACGACGACATTGGAGCAAGGCTTTTTTCGGTGGTAAGTTGTAGTTCCATTGTCAACGCCAACTTTTTCGAAAAAAATATGAAATATTTTTGTAATTTCGGTGGTACACGGCAACGGCGACCTCTGCCTTGCGCCCAGTGCGTTACAAATCATGTCAACATTATTCTAGGTCTTTCTCAATGCATTTAAAACTCCTGTCCTCTTGACCTTCATGCACTTCGATTTCGAATTACTTTTCAAAAGTCTTGACCCTTCGACCTTTATTCGTATTTCTGAAACGCAGGACACCTAGCTGTCCTTTCGAATTGGAAAAATGTTTGTCTGTAGCGAACTATCGAGGAAGAAGGACGTGACGAAGAAATGTGCCACATTTTTTGAAAGCGTGGTAAGAATTTCTAATTGAATGATTGTTTTTATGATTTTTAATGTACGTATTGAAACTCCCATGCCAACAATTATTTATATATTGTTTGTACAAATTCACACAAGAACACACGAATTGTGTTAAGCGAAAATAATTTTCCTGTTTCGATTTGGTTCATATTTCTGATTTGTAATTGAATTTCATACTTCTAGATATTGTAGCCAAAATGTCCTGGTTCAATTACGCGAAGCATCTTCCGTACAATTTCCCGTTCACCCCTGAAGTTGACAGGGCGTACGCGGAGTATCAAGCGGCAGACGAAAGAACTCAATTAAGAGGTATGTACATAACGTACTAATTATTTTGAATTTCTAACTGAAACTATTTGTGGGAAGAACACCGACCAGACCTTAGGGTAGAAAACAGTCCGTGGGATTTGACTCCATTCTTGACAAGTTGTAGCCCTTGACGTCATGAACCAGTTTTGTGAAGTTCCTACCCCAAGAACTCTAACCGTTTGACCGCTAAAGATACGGGACCATTTCTGATGGTCAGACAGTTAGATTTATGAGTAAAGAACCCTCAAAAAAGTGGGCCAAGAAGTCAATGGCTTTATCAAAAATGGAACTAAATCCAAAAGCCTACTTTTTACGGTAAGGAGAATGCGGTGTTCTACTCAAAATCTATGTCACCGGACCAAATGGGTCCAATTTTTTTTGTATGTTTGGAAGGAGTGGGACTTGAAGGGTCCAGTGCTGGCTACATGAGATTGACGGACAGCGAGAAAGAAGGTCGAGGTCAAACCAACGCTAATGCTGACCATGATAGTGGAGGTCACTCTGCCTTGCAGAGGACAGTACCGTCATCTACTGAACTTTTCTGCAGGACTGATAGTTTTGGTAAGGATTCCTCTAATTCATTTTTTTAATTTTATTTAAGTTTCGCCGCACAGGGTGGTTCATAACCATATGCCTTTCAATCCCTGTGTTGTGCGTATATCTTTCATTTTTACGACCATTCCTAGGTTATTTTGGTATTAGGGGATGATAAATTGTTATGAATCACACTTATATTACAGAATTTAATTAATTTGGTATCTAATTTCTATTCTCTACGCATGTCAAAGGTCACTCTTATCCTCAAGTCGCCGATGTATTGAACAACCGACACCCAAATGACCAAACTGACATGCTTTCCTATGCCAGACCTAATGCCTTAGACTTGGAAAGAGCTCGGCTCAACATTTATTACTCACAAGGCCTGGAAAAAATCTGTCGAGAAATTCTAAAGAATTGCAACATGCCGTATTTGAAAAATGAGATCATGGAGCCTAAGTTGGCGTCATCTACTGCGACTATTGGCTGCCAAGACACTGGATACGTCAATCAGTCCACTTCGATGCCTCCATCACCAAACACCAGCTCCGAGTGCAAAGACAAAGTATTTCATATAATATTTCAAAGCTCATAGGTTAGAAGGACACCTTACCAGAAAACTATGGTCACTGGGCTCTAAGAGTCACTTAAACAGAGGAAACTTTCAGAGCAGATTTCTTAACAGAAACTCAAAGTTAATACTAGTATTTCTTTTTCACGAGCTTGGGACCAATTCTGGTAAGGTTCTGCCGGATGAATTTAATTATAGCTAATTAACTAAAAAAAAATTATTTGCCAGCCACCACCATTTGTCAAATTTGTCCCCGCTCTCAAAGGGAAAGAGTTTCCGCCATCGAAGCCTCCGGCAGTTTTCACAAGTCGTAACTGGAGTCGTCCGGGAACAAGTTAGTTTTATTAGTTTTGTAAAGTTAATAGGACAAGATAGGCTAATTTGTGGGTAAAGTTATGGGACAACTTGTAAAAACTTAACTGTTACAAGTTTGCATCGCTAAATATTTTTAGAAATTCAGGCATGTACAGCAAAATCCGGGTTTTGACGGAAAGAAGCGGAATTAAATTATAAGACATTTTTAACGCTTTTCTGTTGTGTCTGACCCTCAGACGAAGCTCTTCGTCCAGTATTGAGCGGATTCATCTGTCCAAAGTGTGGAGCCGCGGGTGAACCTGCACACACAGCCTCTGTCCATTATCGAAACCCGTCTCGAAATCAAAATGTGGGAAGAAGCAAAGCAAAGGATAAAACTGGAGGAACTTCAGATACTGGACTCAAGGAATCAGATATTGGGCAGAGCATGATCTCCACTTTTAAATGAATTAATAATTACTGCCAATAATGAATCGTAGAAAACTTTGTACAATTACTACGAATTATTAGATTGTACCGCACTGTTTAAATACTATGTAAATATAAATTAATTTCAAAATGTAAATATTATTGAGTGGTAGTTCCAATTCATTTTGTCCATATAACATGTAAATCATTTGTGTACGTGTTAGGATTGTAAGACAATCAATTCTTAGAAAGCATCATGATAATTACAGCCATGAATGTTTCCGTTTCGGATGTGTAGGTACCGTCTGCATCTAATTTATACAATACTAACAATTTTAAAAAACTTTCACATTTGCAGAAAATATTTGGTCGGTTTGAGTGAAGGAAAGGGTTCGAATTAAAGTACAACTTCTCTACATGGATCTTCAAATAACAGAATACACAATTTGTGTGCATCAGTTAAGAATAGGACTTTATTTAAGGGGAAGCGAGGTGTTCATTTCCCAAAGATTGAAAACTCCATGTCGATCAAGCACATGGATTCAAAGGGTGCTTCCCCTAATTTTGTACACGAGTTTTTTTGTAATACATTTGATGTGAAGCATAAGTTTGATGAAACACCTTGTAAATCTTCCTTGACATTCGCTGTCCAGTGAATAAAGTGATTGAATTTTCTGCAGACAATTAGATCAATCGAAGAAATTCTTGAAGAAATTGTTTGCTTATTCTTTAACAAAATTCGTTACCAAATGTCAGGCGGATTGACTTTCACAAAAAATCAACTGTGAGTGTGGCTAAAACAAGCTTTTTTCCATCTCATCATCGCTTTTCACAAAACCCTAAAGAAATGAACTTTTCTGGGATTTTCTAAACGGTTGACTTTCATAGTCGCATGTTTCAGCTCCATAGTCTAGCACCATTAACCAATTTAACCCAGCCATGTATGATTGTACCCGGTATTCTAATTAGTGACCCAATTATTGACTAAAAATCAAGAGATATTTAAGTCCGAAATAACATTGTCATTAATTATTTGAGATTGAATAAAAAATGAAATAAAATGGGCCTAAAATTGTAATAGTCGATAAGGGATGCTCCGGTGAGCTGTGATTCCAATGAAATTGGAAAAAGCTCATCGCCCTCAGCTCACCTGCACAAATTTCTTTTGAAAAATATGGGCATTTCCGTCTATCTTCACATTTCCAGTAAAGTGAGTCACAAACATGTCTACAAGATCTTCCAAAACCTGCTTTTTCTTTCCGCCAGTACTCTAGTCGCCCATGGTAAGAAGTCCATCCGGAGACCCAGTCTCAAATGTTTTTCGATAAAAGTCACATTGATTTGTCAGTGAGTGTCATCAATTAATTCCGACTGTAACTGAACCTTATTTAATTTAATATACTAAATAATTAACTTAATGTGTGCGGATGTTGAGGAAATAATTTTGGGTGTTCCTATCTCACATATAATATGCTTATTTTCAGGCAGCCAAATCAATACATGACATTGTGACAAGTGCTAACGGTTCAGTACTCCGTAATTGCAGTTGTTGAGTTTTTGTTATTGACGAAAACTGGACGAGGACTGTGTTCATGAGTTCTATAGATTTTATGCAGATGACGATTGCAATCCTTGTAAGTTTACGTTAGGTTTCATAATCTCATATGTACTTGCAGTTATGACCTTGCAATTTTCAGTTCTTGTTTACATTTTACCCGAGGTCAGGTCTTAACCATTATATCTTTCAGTTTAGCTTAGTAGTGCAGTGTGTAAAATAAATGTTACAAATAGCTAATTCAAAATATTCAGCTCGTTGACAAACTATTGTAAGTTTTAGTATTGTAATACTGGTGTTCATGTAGTGCTCGTTAATTTTGAAACCGTTTTTTCAACATTAATTATGTAAAATTTTGTCGAAAATGAAAATCACGTATTTTATGACGATGCTGGATTTTTTTTAACACCAAAATGAATTGAATTTATTCAGTCACCGTCTTCCATACAAAGATTGCCCAACGGACACAGGATACAAATTACGATTTGCTAAACTAATGTTACACGTTGTTCAATGCATTACCCAAAGTACTAGATAGAAACTAATATTCCCTGTATTTCTTCCAATTAAAACTATATGCAAATCTGACATTTCTCAGACGGAATTAGAATTTTTCTGTTAAGGACATAACGCACTGGTTCACGTTAGCAAAAAAGCTAGTCAAAAACGATCAAAAATTCGTCGAAATAAATTAATTAGGACGAATTGTGAAATTTTTCAATCGGAATTTTAATTTTCATGTTACTCGGGGATTGGCATTTGTCCATGTCGACCGAAGAGTGCATTCAAATTGGTACTAATTTGGGCCATTTTCGGTGAATAGTCAGTGACGATTTTGGCTGGTCGTCGAAATAAATTAATTATGTAGAATTATGAAATTCTCCAACCGGAATTTCAATTTTCTTATACTCGGGAATAGATATATGTCGACGCTGACCAACAAGCGCATGAGAATTGGTCCAAATTTGGGCCAATTTCAGTGAATGGTCAGTAATTTAGGTTAGTCCTCGAAATATATTCATTCTGAAAAATTATGACATTTCTCAACCTCGATTATAATTTTCCTGTATTGGGTCAATGCTCTGGTACACTTTGGCAAAAGACGGCATCATAATTGGTCCTAATTTGGCTGATTTTCACTATTGACCAAAAAGTCAGATCTAGATCCAAATGGAGGCTAATAATTTTAGATTTATTTTGCGCTGCACGTGCAAGGAGTGAGTAAGAAGTGAAAAGCTTGGGACTGAAAGCTTCTTTCAACGCGGAGGAGTGAACACTACGGTAAGGCAAAGTTAACGACAATGTAAAACACCGTGAATTCTAAAGTTAGAAGATTTCAACTCTAAACTGCAAAATCATAACTTAAATACAGTATTTTCGAATCTGTCTATGATTAACAAAATTTTTGAAATTGTTTTGAATACTAAACAACTTTATACAGTCATCGTCTTCCATACAAGATACAAGGATTGACCAATGGACACGGAATTCTATAAATGGTTATTTTTTTTAATTTATACTGTTAAATAGATAAACTTGTTAAGATAAACTAGTTAAATAAATAGAACACTACTCATAGTAATGGAACTAAAGAAACTATTAGACTATGTAGTTTCTTGTATTTCTTGATAAGAAACTTTATTCCATCTTATTATTTGTCTACTTATTTTCATTTTATTTTTACTGATTTCAGAAATTTTCACTCAACTGAACTTACCCAGGGATGCTTTCTTCTCGGATTTCTTGTGAATATTCATCAAATATTTAAAACAACAATCATCTATGTATGTCTACTTTTTTAATTTTCATCTTAGTGTCCAATTCACTGACTTATTTTCTAAAAATATTAACTCTCTTTTTGATTTCAGACTTAAAAAAATGCGTAGAAACCCTGTCCTGACGCACAAAATTAACACTACTGGATTCTGGAATTTTTTTCTACTAATTATTTGACCTTTCACTGACGAAAATTGTATAATGTACACAATCGTCTTGTTTCGATTCAGGTTTTCGGTGAGTGTCGATATTACATATTCAGTGGAGTTAGTGGATATAATAATTATTCATTCAAGTTTTTTAATTATTCATTCAATTTTCACACGTTCGACTAATAATTAATTATAATTAATTAAGGACCGACAATATTGCAAATCTTTATGGTACTTTAATCGTAACCTTCCTCAGAATACAGGTTTATATGTCTGACAAAACTGAAGCGAGTAAAATCCGGTTCCAGAGCACGATACAAATAATTTATGTTGAACATTGACAAAAGAACAATCTTGGGTTCACCGTCAAATGAGTTACAGAAAAATCTCTCGGAGAAATGGGTGTCAATTTAATTAATTGGAGATATTACTTTCTTCATACGAAATGTCCTGTAGTGCATATGTCTGTAAATCAAATTCGAAATTTTTCTATTTTGTGGTCAAATCTCAATAATTTTCTGTGAAGACCTTCTTACTTCTTGGGTATGATATGTTAGGGCTCAATCCCACGGGAAAACAATGACTAGTAGTTGTTTTCTGCAGATTTTTCTCTCCCTGATTATTTTTTACTTTGGTAATTGAGTTACCATTTTTTTCCAGAGTACAATCTGTACGACGAAATTGGAGCAGAAGCTTTTTTTGGTGGTTAAGTTGTACTATCCTTGCAAGCAGTAGGCGGATCGGTTCATCTGGTTTAATATTCTTTGTCTTTCCAAATTGAATGTTGATTGATATTTTATATAACATTTTCAATATTTATGTACAGCTTGAGGGATGTGGAAATTTTTATTGAATATTACGAATTAATTTGTATACTTAAATTAAAATTGACTATTTTATTTTAGTGATCTATCATCTCTACGACTTGTCTTTGATCTCATGCAAAAAGATCTCTCTGATTTCCTGGACACCCGCGTCCCCGAGCGGTACAACTCCTGTAATGTAATTTATGTTTAATTGAGTTTGCTTTTGAATTTGTTCTGCTCTTGTAGCCCATTTCCAATTCCAGAAGTCAAGTCCATGATGCGAAACCTTTTGAAGGGCTTGAACCACATTCACACACATCGTGACCTCTATCCAGATAATATTCGGGTCGATGATTCCTTAGTGATTATAGTCAGTGTTGTCATTTCCAAATTTATGAAACTCGAGTTATTGTATTTAGTTGGGTTATTTTTCCTTTATGATTATTGGAGATTTCGGGTAAAAGTCAGAGACACGAAAATGCAGCTCCTCTGTACACGCAGTTCGTTTCAAGTCGATTTTACCCCGGAGTTCATTATAACGGCTGAGTTCTACGGACCAAAAATGGAGACTTGGGCTGCTGTCTGCATCTTTTATAAAATCTTCATGAACAAAAATCTAACTTTTTTTAAGAAACGACCTGCCTCTCAACTTCCTGAAAACGTTTTGCACCCATGCATGCGTCGCTATGATTTTTGGGCCCAAGTGAACAAAACTTTACTTGTATGCCCTTCCCAATTATTCATTAATATATGATTCGATTTAACTCAATTCTAGTTATTTTGGATTTCTGAAAATTGGAACACATATACTAAAGTGCCTTTTTGTGCACTATTTTCAGAATTGTTGTAAAACTTTACATAGTAAGCAGTTGTCAAAGAACGATGAATCTTTGTTTGACTAACAAGACTAGATATATGGCAGACAGAAAATTTAATAGGAACAAAAATATAGTTCCACTGGGCCAAAATTTTTGATGTTTTTGAATATTAGATAACAACAAAGAACTTGTCCATTTTTGAGTACTATTGTTACAAAAGTTTACATATTTAACCCATAACGGACGGAAAGTAAAATCAATTATCTGCCAAAATCCGTGATTAGTTTTGGATCACTCCGTATATCTAATGAACTTTTGGCAATCGATGTTACCATTTTTCTTCATTAATCCCACCCATACTCCGAAAAGGGTTGAAATCTGTGTCCCAGCATACGACAGTTCCACGCCTGGCTGGCTTGACTTCAAGACCGATGATGGGGGTCGGGCACCAAATGGCGGATGGAGGGGCTCTGCACTCTGCAGTAACGAAGGCAGTTACACATGACTAAATGTGCACTGAGCTGAGCACTGAAAATATTCAGTTCCACTGAA
>JAQFYE010001879.1:0-20496 GCA_034694305.1 Protaphorura glebata | reverse complement strand
AAAGTCTTTCTCAAATATTGGTGCAAAATATTGGAATAATAACAAGGTTGACTCTAACTGTTCATTAAACACTTACAGTGTTTACATTGTAGTGTAGTGTAGTGTGTCATTACAGAGTGTAAAAAGTGTGAATATTGATAGTAAACTTATGTACATACTATTAGCTATTAATCATCATCATCATCATCATCATTTTATAATTAACATTACGGATTACTACCAATTCACAATGTAAGGACCCAAGTGGAAATTGTGTTACGTTGAAATAAGTAAATAAATAAATAAAATGCAATAGTACGGTTACCACGCCCCTTAATGCAATAGTACGGTAACCACTCCCCTTAATGCAATAGAACAGTAACCACGTCCCTTAATGGAATAGAACAGTAACCACGCCCCTGAATGCAATGGTACGGTAACCACGCCCCTTAATGCAATAGCACAGTAACTTAATACCACGATGACTCACAGCTTACAGTAAACTGGGTATTTCGGGACCTGGGTTTTTTTTAGGGTGGATTTCTTTGATGTTTGGCTGCAAATTTTGGTCTATATATTTGGTTGTCTCGGTTTTGCGGCACATTTCACAGCCCAAAAACGGTTTTTATCGAAATAACCCAGTTTTTATGAAATTTGGATAACATAAGCGATGTCTATAACCACTACACACAAATACGGTTTTAGAACCACGTACACTATAGGATTAGATCGATAGTTCCTTTTGAAGCAAATTGAATGCAGCATTTCCCATTTTCTATTCATTTTAAAAATGCGGAGATGTATTCAGGTGAGTCGCATCGTGTCGTTCTCGTTGGAATCAGCGTCAGAGTGAAAGTGCATACATGTGTCGCTCTCGCGTGACACATGGTCGTTTAAATGACAATTCTATTCAAAAACAGACGGTCTGGACGACTTCGAATTGGGTGGGTGTTGAATGAATGAATGGATTTTATTGGTGACGGGAGACCAACCCCATTCAACATTCAATTCCAACTACATCCTCATTAGCGTCACGCTGACTCATCTAATGAGGCAATTCATTAAGCCATGACATGACGTATGAAATACATGATTTTCATTTTATTATTATTTCAATGGTTGGAATAAAAGTTAGAGACGAATTTTACACAAAGGGCTCAAATTCTTTTGTCGGAATTTTGACTGACGAAATTTAAACTGGATTTTAGAGCTTGGAATTGACCTGTCGTCGCCATTTTGTTATTTCCTGTTGTTAAGAGTTTCGGAAATGAACATAAGTTTCCGCTTCACACTTTGAAATGTACTTAGGTTCAAAGGTTGTGAACTTTAATATTTCACTGACCGTACAAACGAAGTTTTTGGTTTAAAATGTGCCCAATCATTATTTTGCGGAAAAGTATGCTCCAATGGTCTTGGTGAAAATATTAGAAGAATTCGTTACTCACTTACAAGGTGTGGAAATAAAAACAATCATCCCGGACAGAAAAGTCTCGATTTAGTGGCCATGCTTTTAACAAGAGCATTTTATGAAAGTTTTTCCAATTGAGTGAATTTTGTAAGACATTCTCTAATGGATTCCTTAAACAATTCACGAAACGAATCCTACGGAAGCAGACAATTACTTTAGTTTCCAAAATATAATAACTCCTGGCTTTCTAAAACGAAATATTCGTTAATACGGTCTCGGTCAGCGAAAGTTTAAGGTTCCCGGTGTGGCATGCGACCGTAATTTGTAATTTGAGAGTTGATGGACATGGACATTGGACGTGGTCTGGTGAGGAAATGGATTCTGTCCAAGTCCGTTGAAGGATCATTCATTTGGAATATGTAAGGAGTCACTCCCAATTCCCATTTCCAGGAATAGGTCAAAGTGTTGTCTAATTGTGTGATCCATCAACTTGGTGCGTGTCACTCTCGGACACTAGAACGAAGGATGGAGGTGGAAGTTCAAATTGACAACCGACATAATTTCCTGCACGTCCAAAGCATTTCACGAGCGGTGTTTTTTATTACTGAATGATATTTGCCGTAAAATGGACGACTTTTCCACCAAAGAGGCAAAGTCCATGGTTTATCAAAAAAATTAAGCAAAATCGAGATATCGCGCCATCTTCAAATTTGAAGCTTACTGTTTTTTTATTACTGAATGATACTTGCCGTAAAATTGATGACTTTTCCACCAAAGAGGCAAAGTCCATGGTCTATCAGAAAAATTAAGCAAAATCTATGCACCCGAACCATTTTGCGATTTAAAGCTTACTGCTTTTTTTATTACTGAATAATATTTGCGGTATAATGGATGACTTTTCCACGAAATTGGCAAAGTCCACGGTTTATTAATATAATTAAGCAAAATCGAGATATCGCGCCATTTTGCAATTTGGAGATTACTGTTTTATAGCAAAGCGCATTATTCATCGACAAAGCTAAGATTTGGTCTCCTAATGGAGATTACTACTAAAATGTATATCTTAGTTTTTTTGAGTTTAGTACCAATTTTTGCATGACACGCGGAGAACTAAAAAAAACAAAACTATTCTGGTTTCAAATTAGGAAAGAAAAATGGGCGTTTAATTCTGTGCGCTGCGAGGTGAAAGTTGGATTGGAATTCCGTCCATGAATCTCATTGATGTAGAAACAATTTATCGATTGTAATAGAAAGGAGTAGGAAAAAGATCCAATTAAAGGAATGAAAGACTGAAAGAGAGAGTTAGTCTCGTCCACTTCCAATTTAATTAACTCTCTCCCAGATCTGATCTCTCCTGGACCGAGTGAGAGTGTTCCTTTGGGAATTAACTAGATCCCGGGAGATCTTTCTCACGAAACCTCATCAAAGTGATCTTCGAACATAAACTTAAACAAATGTGTCTTTTATTACAACAGCGAAGCGCCCAGCGCTTCCTTTGTTAATCTTCGAACAAATATATTACATACAGCGGGTGGTCCATAACAATTTGTTGCCACCCCGTCGGGTGGTACTATGCATTTTTCTCAGGTTTTGGGTCAAAAGGTCAAATATGACAAGCAATACCTCAAGAACTACATAAAAATTAGCCGAAACCATTGCGAACATTCGTAAGAGGTAAAAAAATGTATTTCGCTGACTCTTTTCCACAAAATATGCAATTAAAGAAAATAATTTTTGTTTATAAGAAAGTTCAGGGTGGCCCAAGAATTATGGGTCACTCTGTATATCTACTACTTGTGTTAAAAATTAAGGCTTCCTTACTCATTATTCCGTTGGAACAAGCCCCAAAAACACAAAACCCCTGTGCGCGTGCATGTTCGTCTTTGTTCTTTAAAAGCTTTAATAGTCGTAAAAAAACTGAAACTCACTTTTGACTTTGAATCCAAGTTTAACGGCTTTTTTAAGACTAAACTTAAGATAAGCTGAAACAACTTTGTGACATGTGGAGATTTTATGTCGCACCACGTCGACAAAATCATAGTCGTAAACCAGCCGCAAAGTGGTAAAAACTTAAGCTCTTTCATGTTTTCAACTTTTTGAGTACAGAAAATGAATATTTTATGTAGTTTTTACGTTAAACACGACGCGCTATCAAAAATTTCAATTTGTATGCACGCGTGCTGTGGTAAATTTTATCACCAGACTTTGGTTAATTAATTTAAATCACTGAAAACGCGTTAACCGGTAAACCAGAGTCAATATGACTTTCCATAGATGAGCTTGTAACATTCTCCCTCGTAGAAATGGACAATAAACCATCATTTGACAAAGATTGTATGATATCTGAATTCTGTAGTGGAATAGAATCGGAATTTCAACGTTTCGTATCTTGATGACGTAACAGTGGCTGATGCCCTGGATGCTGTACTTATTGCTTTGTCTAGTACAGGGCGTTTCATATCTCTTAAGACTACTTTGAAATTGGCGTGTCGCAAACTCACTTAAATGTTTGTTGACGCCACTGCAAAAAAATGTTTAAAAAATTCAAAAAATTATAAGTTCAAAATCTCTCAAAATAAACTAAATTCAAAATCGATAAAAGATTAAAATTTAAAAAAAAATCGAAATTTAGAATAAAAAATTAAAAAAATGAAATTCAAATTTGAAATGAAAATCCGAATTGTTTTTTGACATAGGTTTGGAAATATTTTCCCCGCATTTCGATTTTCTTTTAAATTTTAATCTTTTTCGATTTTCGTATTTATTTATTTTATTGAACTTAAAGTTTTTCAGATTTTTTAAACATTTTTCTGTACTGACGTCAACAAATATTTAATTGAGTTTGCTACGCGCCAATTTCAAAGTAGTCTAAGAGATATGAAACGCTCTGTATTAAGTAAGTCGGCTTGATGCTGATGCTGAATCCTATGTAAAACAGCCATTTCCGATTCTGGGTAGTGACAATTCATGAGTCGAGTCGAGTCAAGTCAAACCCTCAGTGTTTTTATTTTAATTTGAAAACAGTTAAAGTAAACTGGACCCGGATTTTATTAAGTAATTAACGGTAAAAATAACAGCCATATTTTCAGATGACTGACTTGCAGGAGAAAAAAATCGAATTTTTAGTGATGGGATGAGATTTGACTGAAGGGAAGGCTTGAGAAGTGAGTCTGAGTCAGAGTCTTAAGATTTTCTTTAAGAAGTTGTGTTAGTAAAGGAAATGATTTATCAAAGCTCCCACTCCCACCACACATACACACACACACACTTCAAAGTAAAGTAAGACTTGACGTGTTTGCCCTTCTCCTCTCATCCACATCCCTCATCTCCACTTTTCCTCTCATCCGCACCGCACACTCCACACGCGTCCAATCCAATAATATCCAAAAATTTTGAGACTAGACCGAGAATTCAACCATATCGACCAACATTTATTTTTCTCATTTCTCGCTCTTTTACTTTAGTGACAGATATAAATTAGTACAAGCCCACAGTCATTAGACAAGCCCAAAACCTTGCGGTGCGGTGGAGTCCAAATTATTCAGGAACTACCCGAAACTTACAAAGTTACATCTTCTTAGACATTAGACAATGTGAAATACAATTTAACTCGACAACGATATTTTAATAGGTAAACTCAATCCCTCCAAAACGTTTGCACACAGTCGAGCAGCCGAGTTATTTCGAAACTTAATGATTTCGTTAATAGTCATGGCAATTATAGACCTATCTTATAGAAATTGAACCTGGTCGATGGTTTTTGTGCATCGTATTTTGGGTTTTATTGGTCATTTACGTATACATTTAAATTTTTTTGATTTGTTTGGACAATTGAGTGAGAGAATGACCTTACCTACTATTGAAGTCGTCGAATTACTTTGTCATAATGTAGATGCGAATGAAGTGCATGGTTTGGAACCTGAAAGGAAAGTAAATGGTGAAAGTCAACTTTCTCCATTGTGATAAATCTATTCCTAATTGTAAAGTTTCTTCATGAATGAGTGGGTGCGCGTGGCTTTCCCACTAAACTACCTGGAATTCATTACACATAACAGGGCGTTCCATTAATAAGGTGACATGTTAGAATTACAAGGTTACAGACGAATATCATTCTCTAGGAAAAATAATGTCTGGGATTTTTTAAATGAAAATTTTTCGTTTGTACGGGCGTTGAAAAATGAAAGTTCCAGTCAAATGCCGTGTGTTAACATGTGCATCAGACAGAATGCAGGTTTCAGAGTCAGATGCAGATGCCCTGGTTTGGAAGCTGAAAGGAAAGTAACAGGTGAAAGTCAAACTTTCACCATTGTGGAGAAAGTTAGTCATAATTGTAAAGTTTACTTTATGCACTCGCACGCGTGGACGAGTGACTTCTCGCCCAACCTACCTGGTTTTGTGTAGAGTACCTTACAGGGTGGTTCAAAAATGATGTTCTTCTAATAATTCTTATCAAAAAATGATAAAAAAAAAACTTTAATAAAAAATAATTACAAAATAAAATGATCGTTTTTTGAAAAATTAAGGTTCACAAAGTGTGACCTTAACTCAAGTGGCAGGATTGGCGGGAATCGGTGTCGTGCGGTCGAAATTATTGAAAGCGCGGTGAAAGGAAGTAGCCGCGAACTTACCTTTTCGTCTTACGCATTAGACACAAAGTGAAGGTCATTTGTAGAATGAAAATGATGAATTTGAAAGGAATACAAAAGTGAAAGTTAACTTTATCCATTGTAGTCAAGTTAGGATTAATGTCGGCGTTTCCTAATTGTAAAGTTTCTTCATGCACACTTCCCTTACAAAATTACGTGTATTTGTGTTTCGGTCTAATAATTTTGTTCTAGGTACATAAGTACGTGTACAGGGTGATTCATAACTAAATCGACTGTGTGGTGTTCATAAATTATGCATCAGCTCCTTTGTGCTACCGAATGTTAAATTAAGGAGAAACGTAGAGCATCAAACACCCCTTTTCGCATTAATTCAAACATAACTCGAGGTGTAAGAGATTTAAAATGAACGAGATGATTTTACTTTACTTCCGCGTTATAATCCATTCAAAATGAAACTAAGTATTAATAAGTAAAGGAACGGAGGATCTTAGTTTGAGATAGCAAACACTATACTACGATGAATGTTTGAATATTCAGATGTTTACAATGGAGGAAAGATTAATCCATGGATACGTACGAATTCCTCTCCAGGGATCCGACACAGTACAGCACAGCATCCCACGTACCTAACGTCTAACGTCACTCAACTTTTGTATCATCCGACTACGACTCCTTGGAAATTAATTCCTAGGAACAGTCCGGCCCTTCTCAAAATATGGATCTACCTTCCATGGAAATGCTACATGATGAATCGCCCTCATCATCCTGACAACTTTCTAGTCGACGTTCACTTCAAAATATGTATACAGGGTGGGCCAGACATTTTGAATTCATTCTCTATCAAAAATATGAACGAATCAGGAACCTATAAGGACGATGGACAGTGAGTTGTCTGTTTTCGTCAGTATAAACACGTGTTCGTTAGTATAAATTTGAAAACAGAAACTCTGACAGACAAGAAGATTTCGACTAGGATCCTTGGTTGAACGAATTTGCTGAGAGGGATAACAATGTGTGCGTAGACCAAACACAGGATGAACGAGCTGAGCCCTTCCTTCCAAAAACGTGCACTTCATCAGGTGAGCCATACATACCATACTCCATGGAGATTTTTTAAAAATATTTTTAAAATTTGACGTCGCGACAAATTAAAAACTGAAAATTCATTAGATTTCCACCTAAACTTTGACGTCTTCAAAATCCCACAACCTTTTTAATGTAATGCGTAGTAATTATGTTGTCCACATTTTTTGGGCCACCCTGTACGTATACATGTATCTTGTACATAAGATTTCTAATGACGTTAATATCCCCAGACATGCACTCATCACTCTCTGTCCCACAAAGACGACACGACTCATTTGATTCTGCAGAGATTGAAGACAGGGAAAAGATGATAAGGCACATTCCATCTCTTGCTTACTAATGGCTCAGGATTATCTAAACCGAATCTTAACAACTAACAAAACTTCAATGCAAATAAAACATGGCATTAATCCTCAACTCTGTATGTGTGTGTGTGTATTTGTATTGTAATTTATTTGTGTCACTCATCCCACAACAACAAACAACATATTTGATTCAAAGAACATACAGAGATATGACAAAGATTCACAAGATCCCAATACATGAGAATAGAAATAGACAGAGCAGTACAAAAGTCTTCGCATTTCTCTTGAGCAGATCTCATAGGCCAGATTTTCACAACATGGCGGCGGTGAGTCTTCCCACCAACACAATCCCTGGAAAGAAAAAATGAGCAAGTCATTAAAATTGAAGTTTTCTGATCATCTTTACTTCATAATCTCTCAACATTGGCTCTATTCACAATCCCGGCCTTAGCTCTTAACCTTTGCTCATTTCAAATTTAAGGCCTCAGCTCTTAACATTGGCTGATTTCAAATTCACGGCCTTAGCTCATTTCAAATTCACAGTCTTAGCTCTAACCTTCACTCATTTCAAATTCACGGTCTCCGCTCTTATCCTTGTCTCATTTCATCATTTGCGCCGGAATTGGTAACAGCAACATAACTCCACCCAATAAGAAATTTGTCTGGGGGCCGCTGCGTCCGAAATAATTGAACCAATATCTCTGAGGACCAATTACTCAGCAAACTAAAAGTTATACAATGGTTTTAGAAGTGGACCGAGCTGGAATTGAACCCGTGGCTCGTTATCGTTTTCCAATTCATACCAAACCAATGTAATATATTCTTATTCAACGAAGAGGCGTGGAAGGGCAGTTAATGATGAGAAATTCCATTCTAGACGGACAAGGACAAATTGGACGGGCCTAAGAAGCGATTTCATAATCAAATCAATTCGAATCAGCGCGATTCACCTCACGTAATTTGGGCCCAGTCGGCAGTCGCAGGGTTTAGCTTTGTTGGGTTCTACAGTGTTGTACAGGGTGGTCTATAAACTTACAATAGGAATCTAAGATAAATTTACTCTTACACAGTATTTTCCGCGAATGTGAAATAATTTTGAATGGAACTCCAATATTTTCAAACGGAGAGAATTACGCTCTCTAATCCTGCGTATAATGTCAGCTAGGAATGATAGACAATCTTGTAGTGGAAGCGCCTGTCTGGATTCTTGTATGCATTTTATCTAGGTACACGGCTCGAGGTCCATAATTTTACGGACCACCCTGTACATTATGTACGAGGTGGAACATGTAGAGAGACAAATGGGAATTTGGTTTAGCGTGGGATGGAATAGAAATTTGGGGTGTGTGAGGAAAGAATCCATCAATCATCTTCAATCCATTCACATTATAGATTCCGGACCAAAATAATGCTAGGAATGGCATCTAGTCTGAATCTAATATGTAATCCAATATGCACAACCCAAAAATCCATCACACAATAATCGAATCGAATTTCAAAATCTTTCTCCGCGCCGCTCCGCATTTCCTTACGGGTACAATTCATGGATGATTCGACATATATACATACATATATTTTATAGATATATATATATGTATATAGGATGGTGATGATGATATGCGGTAGAAATCAATAGATCCATTTGCTGTTCTCTTATTGCTTTCAAAGTGCGATAAGACGGGTCTTCATGAATTCCTTACAGGTAGCGAGTCTGGGAATAAATTTCGAGGGGGGCGGAATGTTAACGTACATTATGGAATTTCAATTTAATGAAATTCCTTCGTATTTATTTATCCAAAATACTTTGCTGTATAGTCCGAGAATTGATAACCGTATGTACTGAAATTCTTGACCTAACCCAACCTAGCCTATCGAAATTTATGATTTCTAGGCGAGACACTGCATACGATGTTGGCATTAGACATATTTGTCGCCAAACCTAACAATCCACATATTTCCTACTACTATTTCCTTTTTTAGGTGTACCCTTCTAAGGCCAGGTGGAAAGAAATGTTATATTTTCCAAAATCCACAAAGCCCGACATAGAATTTCAATTAATGTCTACATTTTTCGGTAAATACTGGTATCGTTATAGTCAATTTCGTTGATTATGGTCTGGGATTTCAGATTAAACTGTTATCAACATTTGGACTAATATTTTTTTTGAAAAGGGAGTCCCCCACAGAACTCATTTTTGGAAACGCTACCCCGAAATTTAGTAAGCGCTGTACGTACGGTGGACAAGAATCCTCCCAAACTAATTGGACACATGTAGGATGCATGATTCATGAGTCGTCTACGTCTACGTCCGGGTCTTCGCTTCCACTTTCTCCAATTTCTTTACGATTAAAATAAGTTTTAGAGCAATGGAAGGGTTTCTTGACGGTGCGGTGCCCGGATATCTATTACCCGAGAGGTTTCTGTACTGTACACACGGTGCAGGTAATCCGATTTTATGTCCATCGTATAAAATTGATTGTGATGATTTTTTTACGGTTTACGGTTTACGATTACGATTACGATTACGTTTTTTGACTTTAACCTCTGAGGTAGTGCAAATTTGGCTTGCCATATGAACTACGCGTGCACTGATATATCAGTGAGATGTGAAATTGAAAAACTCATAACCAAGTGTGTACGTGTGTTGAGAGTTTTAGGTTTCATTTTATAGTCTAAGATTCTGCTCTTTAGGAAGAACCTTACCACTTCAGCTATCCATTTAGGGCGAAACCTGCAAATACGAATATTTTTTTTTGGAAAAAGAATGTTTTTTTGAAACATGATTTTCTTTGCAAAAAAAAAAGATTTTTTTGAAAAACAAAATTCTTTTGCAGAAAAAACAAAATTTCTTTGGAAAAACAGGATTTTTTTTAAAAAACAGAATTTTCTTTGGAAAAACATGATTTTATCTTAAAAACAGGGTTTTGGAAATAAAATTTTTAAAAAGTAAGATTTATTTTTGTTTTTCTGGGATTCGCAATGGATAACTTTAAAAAATTGGTCAACAATTTACTACTTTATTCGAAAACAGAAATAGTGATACAGGGCAAAGTCGTATAGGTTGACCCTACTACTAGGGGTACTTTCCGTATGCCAAACGTGAGGCAATCCAAATTCTCTCTAACATATTTATCAAATTTTCTGATTAAATTGACGGAAAACGAGATTTCAAGCCCAAAACTGGTAAGGTCGCCCATTTTCCTTCCTTTTTCTTGGTATTCACTTCATAAAAATTGATGTTGGTTGAAAATGGAGAGGAGAAAAATAACACATTTATGGTTTGACAAGTAATGGACTGAATCATTGATTTGAATAGACCGTGAATGTGAAACCGTGACGGTGACGGTGACGGCTGTCCTCGTCTGCATGGTTATAAGAACTGAAATTGAAGTCCACAATCGAGAATCGACCCACAAAGAATAGACACCCATGCATTGCCATCCCATCCCATCCCATGCTTTCTAATCACGTGACATGACATTTATTTTCCTCCAGAGACAACTTTTGTCATCGATTCCTTGCCCTAATTTTAGACTTTCCGCGGTGTGTGTGGAAATAATCCTTTTCCAAAAACAATGGAAGCACTCACGCAAAAGTAAACAGAACAGAGTTGGTTTCCCTGCGAGACACCACATCAATTCTTATTTTAACACCAGGGCCTTTATTTATGGTAAATTGAGCTAACTTTCCTCACTTTGAGCATTTGACCATAGAGAACACTATTATATATGCTATTCCGGTAAAATGACGCGTATCTACTACTATGGCTGCGGCAATTTAGCCCTACTTAACCTAGAAATCTTTCTCTACTGCAAATTCTCACTCATCGTGGCGTTACTCGGAGGTTAAGACGGAGAGCTTAAATGCTCGGTGAGCACAATCAATATTTTCAACATTATAGGACAACAAATAAAAGCCGGAATGGGGTATATTGAGACATAGGCGCCAAAATAAGGAGTTCAAAATGGGACAAAACACATGAGGGCTAAAATAGGATATATTCCTACATTGGGCCCAAAATCAGGTAAACTGACACATGAACGCCAAAACGGGGTAAATATAAACATGGGCACCAAAATGGTGTATGCTGGGACGAGAGCGCCGAAATGGGGTAAATTGACCCGTGAAAGCCAAAACGGGGCAAATTTACACATGGACACCAAAATGGCGTATGTTGGGGAGTCAGCGCCAAAATGGGGTAAATTGATACATGAACGCCAAAATAGGGTAAATTTACACATGGACCCCAAAATATTGTATGTTAGGCAGTCAGCGCCAAAATGGGGTAAATTGACACGTGCGCAAAATGCGGTATATGTAACGTATAGGCGCCAAAATGGCGTAAATTTACACATGGGCGCCAAAATGGGGTTAAGTGACCCATGGATGCCAAAATGGTTTATGGTGGGGCATCAACGCCAAAATGGGGCACATTGACCCGCGTTACGACTCTTTCCGTCTTAATCGTGAAAACAAAAACAAACGAGAGAGTGAAAGTGAAACCGCAAAGAGAAAGTGAACTTTCTCCGCTCTTCTTAATCTCTCTCCAAGGAAATGATTGGCAAGTTAATTCGTTTAATGGTTACCAAGGGAAAATTGGGGTGGCGAAGGCGGCTAGACTCCCGCGCGCGTGTATTTCACATGGCGCGTATTTTTTGAAATATGATTTGTTCTCGCATTTCTTGTCGTCTTCCTTCATTAGGTTTAATGGTGGAACGTAACGTAACGCTCATCAATAAGGAATCCCTGGGGGGCCATCAAGGCCGGTTCTATTCTTACCTGTGCGGCAAGGCAGTGCAGTGGTTCTATGAAATTCAAAGTGAGGGAGACAGACACAGACCCGGGGAAGAAATCCCTACAATAAAATACTTGTACCATACGCCATACGCGTACGTACTCTCGAAGATGAAAAAACTTTATCTTCTCTTTTGTCTTTCCCTTTTGTAAAAACATAAGCTTTTTTCCTCTCCATTTCTTTTTTTTACTTCGTCAGCTCTTGGGAAAAGTTTTCAATCAACGCACATGTTTCGCTTAAACCAACTTTTCTTCATTTTCTACTGGATTTGTGATCGTAAAACTCAAATGCTCAATTTCACGGAAGGTCGCCAGATTTTTTTCATCATTTTGAACAAATCGCTTCTCGTTTAGGGTAAATTTGTGAATTTTCCCTTCAGACAGGGTAAAGTCAGCTAATTTCCACTTCATATAGGGTAGAGTCGACTAATTTGCTCTTCATATAGGGTAACGTTCCTAATTTGTCCCTCAGGAGGGGTAGAGTCGAGTAATTTGCCCTCCATAATTTGTAACTCAGGTATGGTAAAGTCGGCTAGGAGAAACTCGGCTAACTTGTCGTTCAAGTAAGGCATAGTTGCTAATCTGTCCCTTATATAGGGTAGAGTCAACTACTTCGCTCTTCGTGCAGGGTAAAATTTCTAATTTGTCTCTCTCATAGGGTAAAACCTGCTAATTTAGTCCTCATGTATATTTTTGAAGCCGCTAAATTGTCACACGGGTATGGTAAAGTCAGCTAATTTTGCTTTCATATAAGGTGTAGTTGCGAATTTGCCCCTCACACAGGGTGCACCCGACTAATCTGTCCATAATATATGACAAAATCTCTAATTTGTCACACGCGTAGGGTAAAGTCGCCTAATTCGCCCCTCACATAAGGCTAAGTTGCTGATTCGTCCCTTATGTAGGATGAAGTGGACTAATCTTCCCTTGATTTAGGGTAAAGTTGGTAATCTGATCCCCAGATATGGTAAAGTTGCTAATTTGTCCCTCAGGTAGGGTAAATTCGGCCAATTTTCCCCTTTATTTAGGGTAAAGTTGCTAATCTGATCCCCGTATAGGGAAAAGTTGCTAATCTGTCTCTCAAGGGTAAAATCGGCTAATTTACCTTGCGTATATGATAAAGTTGCTAGTGTGCCACCCGGGCGTGGTAAAGTCGGCTAATTTTAAATCCATATAGGGTAAAGTTGCTAATCTGCGCATCATCAAAAGTCGGTCATATTTGCCCATCGTGCAGGGCAAGGTCGAGCTAACATAACCCAGATCTTTATATAGAAATGATGTGGACAATGGGGAAAATTGAGACAAACACGCCAAGTTGTTGCACATTACTCCAAGGTCGTATAAAGACATTATCCCAATGCCGTTTGAGCCAAATCGCCCCTCATATACATATATAATACATGTAAAGGCGGGAAATTGAATGACGGTATGCATACTTACCGTAATAGAAATGGATGATTACTGAACCGGATGTCAGGAAGTAAAAATGAGTATGTGCGTCAGATTGCAGACCAATTGACAACATTTGTTTCATTGTCAACTAAAGTATCATCATTAGCTTCCAGCTGTTCTGGATCACCAAATTGTTCATCACGAAACTTTTGTTTTGACTTGGCACTCTGATCCTCCCTCCCATACTGTCGGTCATAGAACTCTTTCCTCATCAAGTCATCCAGTGTCAGACATCGGAAACAAAGGATCTCACGAAATGGACGGCGGAAGTCTCGGTTCAGTGTTGCGTAGATCACGGGGTTCAGGGCAGAGTTCGTGTACCCCAACCACAGGAACAGTGACGTCACCCAGTCAGGAATGTCGTATTCTGGGCAAACAATTTACAGCGTAGTAGTACGGGGTTCCCATATTCTAGATGTTAGGACTGGACGGGGTTCGATTCCTCGGGCCTCCCGACTTTTTACCTTTTCGCAGGCTTTTACCGTGTGTCCGCATGGGTTTTTCGCTTTCATAAATCAGTTAAGTGCTCTAATAGTGTAAGAAAGTCGGGTACCATGAGAATGTTCAAAAATGGTAGGAAAGTCGGGTACCACGAGGGTTAGGAAAGCCAGGTACCACGAGAATGTCCAAAAAGTGTAGGAAAGTCGGGTACCACGAGAATGTCCAAAAATTTAATGGTTGGAAAGTCGGGTACCACGAGTGTTAGGAAAGCCAGGTACCACGAGAATGTCCAATGTCTACGAAAGTCGGGTACCACGCGAATGTCCAATCGGTAGGAAAGTCCGGTACCACGAGGATATTCGACTAGGGTAGGAAAGTCGGGTACGACGAGAATATCCAATAGGGTAAGAAAGTCGGGCACTACGAAAATGTCCAATTAGGGTAGGAAAGTCGGGTATCACGAGATTATCCAATAGGGTAAGAAAGTCGGGCACTACAAAAATGTCCAATTTGGGTAGGAAAGTCGAGTATGACGAGAATATCCAATAGGTCAAAAATTAGAGTACCACGAGAATATCCAATAAGGTAGTAAAGTCGGGTACAACGAGAATGTCAAAAAAGAATAGGAAAGTTGGGTACCACGAGAATGTCATTGACAGGAAAGACGGGTACCACTAAAATGTCGGGTAGGATAGTGGGGTACCGCGAGAATTTCCAGTAAGTGTAGGAAAGTCGGGTACCATGAGAATTACCAATAGGGTAAGAAAGTCGGGTATCACGAGAATGTCCCATAATGGTAAAAAATACAATTTGTGGGAGTGTAGTTATATTGTAGTAGTACATTTTTCAAAATGAGGTGAATACTGAACCTGAGCAGCATGTTACCTACTTTCTCACTCGCAGCAATTGATCATAAGCGCAATATAACTAAGAATGTGTGATATATGAATTCATCCATCATATAATCATTTCAATCTCAGAGAATTTCCTTTCTTTGATATTTTTATGTACAAAAGAGAATTAATTTGGGGTTTTTCCTACTACTAGTTGGTAGATTTTACAGAATAAATAATACTTTGTTGACGTTACCTTCAAGAAAAATGGGTCTGACAATGGCAAGGAGGAAGAATGGAAACCAACAGACGATGAATGCACTCATGATGATCCCAAGAGTGGTCGAAGCCTTGTGGTCTTTGAGTCTCACCGCAGGGCGGAGTGGATTTCCTGTAAAGAAAAGAAACCCGGATGGTAAATAAACCGGGTAGTACCTTCAACGTCAACCACCGAAACAGAAACCGAAAAACTTTTCCTTTCTTTACATTATTCACATATCTCCTTTAATCTCTCTCGGCGGACAGGCCAACCGTAACATGATGGAAGTAATTGATTGTACTGGCCAACGTAATTCGACAACTATAATATTCCACTAGGTGAACCTATACTAACGTAAACCAAAAATTCGAGTAGAATTTCCAAAATTCGGTGACAAAGAAAAATTTAAAAAAATATATATTTTTTTTTTGCGAATTCGGGAAGAATGAGCCTACGCATTAAAAAACAATTGTCGAGATAATCTAAGTTTACCTTTTCTAGTTGCGATTGGGAAGACACAAGGGTCAAGGAGCGTGGAGGAGTGTTCTTCAGAGACCCGACTCTTCTGTCGACTCACATGAGTGGACTGACGGAGTCGATGAAGTCTGTATTGATTGGACGTGACGTCTCCTTGGACAGTGTTCGTGGAACGGTCCAATGAACTATTCCGAGAACTATTCGTCCAAGTCATTTGCTTCTTCTTTGCTGACACGACTCGGAGGATCTTGAGGTACACCACCACCATGACCACCAGTGGAAGGTAGAAAGACACTATCGTCGCGTAAATCTGATACCTGTCAAATATTATCGCCATGAATTTCAATTTTGACTCTTATCGACACTATAACCAAAATAGACCATTAAATTAACTTGGGGTACTTTCTGCATGTATGTATGAAAAATAGAAAGTGACACATTCTCTACAAAAAAAAATATTTCCCTTACCAAAAATTTTGAGAGATTGTGCACGTTGATTTGCCTGTGGGGGTTGTGTAAACATTTCCGAGAAGGAGGACTGGAGGGAGTGACACACAGGCAGAGGACAACCAAACGATGAAGATGACGGTGAGCATGCGTCTGGGGGATGACACGGAAGAGTACTCCAAGGGTCTCGTGATCGCTCTGTACCGATCTACTGAGATGGCGCACAAATTCAAAATAGATGCTGTGCACAACAAAATGTCACCTGAAGAAGGTCAAAGTCAAGGAAGCAAATTATTATTGAAGGACTTATCACGCCAGCAAAACTAAATTATTTTGCCAGCTAAACTGAATTACTTTGACATCAAGAATAATTACTTCGCCAACTAAAATAAATTATATTGTCACCCAGAATAAATTTCTTTGCCACCTAAAATTAATTATTTTACCACCTGAAATGAATTACTTCATAACCTGACATGAATTACATTACCACCTAAAATGAATTAATTTACCACCCAAAATGATGTACTTTGCCACCTTAAATGAATTACGTACCACCTATAATGAATTATTTTACCACCTGACAACGAATTATCTTACCACCTAAAATGAATTACTTTATCACCTAAAATGAATGACTTTACTACTTAAATAAATAAACCTGTCATTTAAAAAATAAATTGACCTACTATCAAAAATGTGTTACCCTGACTTCTAATTCAAAATAGCCGACCACCACAATTAAATTACCCTACCTCCAAAATCAATTAGGTTGGCATTTAAATAAATAAACCTGACATCCACAATGAATCAACCCGCCCTCAAGAATTAATTACAATTACGTTATTATAATTTCACAATTAAATACAATTAAAACTAAGCAATTATGATTCAGCACATTGCACTAGGATGACAAGAATATTTTTTTGAATGCCGACATAATATTTTTCTTAAATAATTTCGGACAGGAACTTCATTCACGGTTGCGGTTGGCAGGTCATCAAATTAATTATTCATCAAATCATTCATTCGTTCATTCGGTTCATTCAGTTGACTTCAATTTCATCCTAAATTGTGAATAAAGGAAATGCACTTTAAGACTGTCCATAATTTATGATTGCACTCGGCGTGGGCATGTCTGTTCAGCTGTACCACTCCGCGCTGCACTACACCATCAGGAAGTAATTACTCGTCTACTATAATTGGAGTGTGAACGAGGAAATCACCAATGCAGTTTGTAGTCCGGAGTAATTAGTACAGTCACTCATCATTAATTAGTCTTTAATTTCTCCTATTAGTCGTAGTACTTCTTAATTTCTCTGAATGTTTTCTCGGAGTTTGTAGCAAACACCTACAACACCCATTTTGACAAAAAGACTACGATATACACAATTTTTAGTTAATTTTGATGATTAAAGTCAACATATACAGCTAAGCACCAAAAATTGGTAAGGTCTTGAGTTCATCTCCATTTTCAAATACTTGCGTTTGAATTTGAGCACTATGAGATTTGAGTTTCAAAGCTTTGTACTTGGTATGTTTGATTGAATTATTTCATGGCGTATTTGGTTTCAGTATTTCTAGGAAAATCTTTGTTATTTTCGTCGAGTTAAACTTCAACGACACTAAATTGAAATTTAATTAAATTTTAATTGACGTAGGAGTTGTACTTCACTGTATTGGACTGAGTTGATTTCCTGTTAATTATTTTCCAAAATAACCAAAAAGCACGGATTTGAAACTCTGTTCATCGAAAGAGTAATACAAGGACCAATAACCCGGGAGAATAGACGGAAAATACTGAAAAGTAGTCACAACATCAAGATGTAGCCCTAGTAGTAGCTAATTTTAGACTTCGAAACCCTGCGTCAAGTTTGTATCAATGGATTTGCGAGCTAATAAGTCCATGAAACTTGGAACTTAAGCTTTAGTACTTTGGTTATCGATAGGCACATTGTTGTAAAAAAAAATTAAAAATACGCGGTGTAAAAATAAGAAATTTGGAAGTTTCGAAAATTTGTGGCCGTTTTTTTGGAACACCCCGTACACCACGTCCCATGCTAGTATGAGTTTTTCTAGAATTGTTTAAAAAAATAAAATAATTGACGCCCCCATAACCAACTTGACAAACACAGAAGCAATTTTTATAAAAAACACACCGGAGATTGAAAAGAAAAAGAGTTTAAAATTAACGTCATTCCTACGAAACGCACTTTAAATCTTTTTTTGAGGTTTCTTGATTGGATATTTTGAGTCGAAGCCGAAGCCAGGTAAAAGAACGGGTCAAATCGATCAATGAACTCTGCAATTTTCTTAACCATTCAACGGCAGGTCTGGTTTTGCTGCTGCCTTCGTGTCAAAAGCAAGTGTTCAACTTTTAATTAATCTTGACGCTCTTTCTTCTTTCATCTGTCTGAGATCCTTTACCGTCGCTATTTTTTAAACAAAGCCTAGCATTCAACCCACGCTTTCCAATCTTTAGGATTTCTTCTTGATTAAAGTTCGAACACGTCAATTAACCCGTGCCTTTCTAAATAAACTGCAGTAAAGTGCAGTGCGGAAATGCCGTAAGCACTTTCAAAATTTTCAACTTTAATTTATCTTTTGGATATTCAAAATCAGATTTGTGCAAAAAGTGTGAACAGTTTCATGTGAAAAAGAAACCCGCGACACCGAACTCAACAGAAATGGAACAGATCTATATGTATTTGCTTAGTCCACTCCTACTACAAGGGGTACCATTGATCAAAAAATACACAAACGACTATGTGTGTGTATTTTTAGAAAAACTGGGTCAAAACGTATGTAATGTAATCGCAAACGCGTAGTCATAAAACGTCAATGAATGTGTCCATTAATTTTATCCTATTACTAGGGGCACGCAACGCTACAGTGTCTGCACTCCGATACTTGATAAAATATCCAGATTGTTTGTCGCATTGCGCTTTGTTATGCAAAAAAAAAAGTAACGTGGAGTAATATCGTAAATGTTTATCGCCATGTCTATTGGATTAGAAAGGATCTGGAGTCTGGAGATAGAGTGGGATGGAGTCAAATGCATTAAAAAGGTTCTTGGACAACCTTAATCTCCAGACATTAAACTCTAACCCGCGCGTTCGACTCATCCAAGAGAGAAAAAAAAGTCTGGGTGACGCTACGCTCAAATATTTATATGAGACGAGAATGTTTGTGAAATGAGCATCATACACACTTTTTCCAGACTTGGGAGTAAAATTTACAGGGCAGATCATAACTTTCTTTCCAAGAAAAATGTATATCACGAGTAATTTGGATCCATCAATACCTCATGTCAGAGGGTGTTTCATAGATGAGTTATCCAAGGCGTGTGTATCATACTTTTATTAAATGAGACTTCGTAATGAGAGTCAAATCACTAGTGACGAGGAAACTATTTGAGGTGGTACTCTCCGATTTTGTTCAAACTTTTTTTTTTGACAGACATTTGCCCCAAGCCCTCAAAAATGGGACTACTAGCTCATGCAAGACTCAAAACTCGATTTTTAAAAAATGTTTGAACATTTTCTGAAAAAGTCTTTGTTTTCGAGATTTTAGCATGGGATATCCCATGGAGCTTTCCACAAAAAACTGACTGAAGGGTGTTTCATAATTCAGTTCCCACAGGGTGTCCCACATGTACTTTGTTAAATACAAGTCAGTTGTGTGAAAATTGGGTTATGTCATTTTTCGCCTGATCTCAAAATTAGAGTACACATTCTAGGAATTTATGGTGTTCCACCCTGTAAGAGTGAAGAAGCGAGCGGTGGAACTTTCTTCTTGAACTTAAAGGGAATTCATGATGAGATTCACAAACTTAAACGGAGTGGAAATTTCTCTGTAAAAAAAAATTATGCGATACGGAAAGATTTGTATTCTTTCCAAACTATAGTTGAGATTTTTTATAATAAAATTCATTAATGGATCAGGAAAATTTTTGAAGAAGGAACTTCTTACTATTTCAAACTTTTTTTCGAAAATAGTTAAGGTTGTCTGAGTAGTGGAAGTATTTTGAATTTTAATTGCCCGGGAGGCATAGCAAAATCGGATGGGAGTATAACATTGGGTGGAAACTGTTAAACGTTATGAGAATTCGTACCACCAAGAGTGGAAAAAGTTTTTTTGTTTACTGAAATAACAAGTTATGGTTCCTCCTGACAAAGCAATCAAATTAGAAATAATCCGAACCAGAAATCCAGGAATAGCATTCTGAATAAATGAATTATAAAAATCTAGACTTCGGACTCGGAATCTCAACAATTAATCTGAATTCATTTGGAGTCAGGTTTTTCCATTTACGTTTCCTCCCGTGCGTAGAACATGAGAGTTAAAATTCTAGAATCCCAAAAATGGACGGAATTGTAACAAAAATAAGAAGAAAAAAGAAGTGAA
>JAQFYE010001878.1:0-20505 GCA_034694305.1 Protaphorura glebata | reverse complement strand
CTCATTCACGAAGCCGAGAAATTTCGGAATTCTTAAAACATTTTACGTGAATGTAAGAAAATAAACAATTTTCTAATCATCCGAATAGGTTTACTTGTAAGAAGATTAAGAAAAAAAATGCCAAGGATGGAACAAATTATATTCGGGCAGTGAGCTCATGGGAAGCACATATTTTTTTTGAGTCTTTGGTCTAGAAATAATATCCAGTCCCAGCGTGACAACATTTAGCTCATTTCAGGAAAAGATCCAATAAAATATTTTATCGACATTTTTATTTTGTCCCGCAAGGGGGGGGGGGAGCTGGGACACCTCACCCTAACTGACTACTTCATATGTGGTCTTTCGATTTTCTATCCACTCTAGACGGAGATGAATAAGGTCATATCCCAGCAGGCTGACGGAAACAGTGGCAAAATTAGAATTAATGTCAAACCCTATTTTTGGGATGAGACTTCGCATGTAAGTCAAATGCTGATGACGCGACATAGTGAAGTAGACTAATTCGCCCCACTTTGGTGAAGTGTTTGTGTCCTTGAGCTGCAATGGTTGTGGCGTATTAGCCAAATTCCATGAAAAAGTTTGTTTTCGTAATAAAATTTGTAAAATGACCGCGACAAATACGAGTACAACGAAATCCGAATCTAGTGAAAGGAATGACCATTCGATGAGTCATTGGGATCAGCCATTTAGTCAGCATGTGGCGCTAAGAGACCATGGTTATTTTGTGAAATGACCACGTGAAGATTCTGAACCTAGTAGCAGTAACCAATTAAGGACTGCAATCAGTGACAGAAATTCGGGACAACAGAAGGACTAGTTGAAAGTCTTGCTAGTCCAAAATCTGCGGAGTTGTCCCCATCTATGCCAAAAAAGTTAAGTATGCAAACTAAATTCCATTTCGACGTGGACCGTTGATCGCACTGAGGGAAGTTTGACGAAATGGGTGAGATATGCATTTTTTCTAGTCAGAAATTTCTACGAGGCCCAAAAAAATGAAGCTGCCAAACCTCCCGTCCAGGCAACGTGTAAGACGAAGGTGCGTAAAAATTCTTAATAGGTTTTACTCTAAAATATAAATATGTGATCAGTTATGATAAAATGGTTTGTACCCACTTGTATCTCATACAAGATTTCTTGTATTCTGTCGGACAGTTCGAATATTATTTACTAATTTCGATTAATTTCTATGAGTTTGAATAAAAAATTAATATAATGACTTTGCTAATGTCCATACTCGAGGGATCCAACCCTCGAAGTTACATTACATCGGCAGACTTATATTCCGGGCCGGGTGGGAGTGACCAATTAGTGTCAATGACATTAGTGACAATTTTAAAAGTGACAACGCATAATGACTGCCACAGTGCATAAAAGTACAAAAAGAATCATAATTCTCCCTCTGGATCAAAGTAAATACACTTGATTTTGATATGTCAAGTTTTATCAATTTGTTGACCTAATAATTAGTTACATTTCCAATATCCCCCGCATTAGTAAATTCCCTGATTAATTATTTTCTAAATTACATCGTGACATTATTTATTCAGTGTCAGAATTTCGATTTCATATGAGGTACATAATATATCTGTTATTTTAGTAAATAATTTACATAATACATCCATTACTTGAAAATTATAAATTATTATCTAATATGTTTTAATGGGTTTTCTTCTTTTTACAAAACCACTAGAGTGATTCATAATTGGGATTTTGTGGGACAATTAATACGCAATTAAGCCCACCATGATTAAGATGAAATATGTTACGTATAAAAGAGAAATCGGTCTGTACACAGAGTACAGTTCCCCACATTTTGTAAACTTAAAGACGTGAAATTGTATCGATCGACTTCACATAAAACACACAAAATGAATTTTTTAACTCCAATCTGTTTAATCTTTTTCCTGCACTGTTTTCTGTTCAAAACCACTGCATCCGTGGACACCAACCACTTGAATATTACACAAGGTACAGGGCCATACAGAAATTGACAACGCTTCCTCATTTGGTAAACTTATACTGTCCAAACAAACCAAATCGTAAGCGAGCTATTTATTTCAATACTGGTGACACCACGCTTATGGAGACCCTCAGTTATGAAGTGTGCTGGTCGTGGACTCAAATTTTGTAATATCCTCCTTCACATTTTTTGAATGTTTGTTTGGACGGTATGGTTTACCTACTAGAGAAGTTGTCGAACTTATTTGGTAGAGATAAACATTCGAAAAACAACAGAATCATTATTCTTATTCAATTTCGTAATTTGTCATGCATTGGTATTTTCTCTAGAGTAATTAATTTATAGATTGTATTTTGATTTTTCTGTGAAAGTACCAGAATGGGAACCACGCGAACAAAGACAAATTACTCAGACGACTACCAAAAAAGAAAGTGGCAAACAAAGTAGTTCTTCCCAGCAAGCATCAGAGTACCAAAGCCACGAATCTCAGACAACCACGGGTGGAGCTCAGCAGTCAGGAGGTCAACAAGGATATCAGGCAGAACAAGGAAGCGACGGTCAGCAGGAAAATACCTCCGGAAACGATTCCGCTCAACAAAAGGAGAATGGAAGCAGTGGTCAGCAACAAAACTCCTACGGAAGTAATTCGGCCATACAAAATGGTAATGGCGGCAGCGATCAGCAGCAAAATTCTTACAACAGCAATTCGGCCAAACAAAATGGTAATGGCGGCAGCGGTCAGCAGCAAAATTCTTATGGAAGCAATTTGGCCAAACAAAATGGGTATGGAAGCAACGGTCAACAGCAAAGAGCCTACGGAAGCAGCAGTCAACAGCAAAATTCTTACGGAAGCAATTCAGCCCAACAAAATGGGTATGGAAGCAGCGGTCAGCAACAGAATTCTTACGGAAGCAATTCAGCTGAACAAAATGGATATGGAAGCAATGGTCAACAGCAAAGTGGCTACGGAAGCAGCGGTCAGCAACAAAGTTCCAACGGAGGTGGGTCTCAACAAGGCGGTTACACAGGCAATGGAAACGGCGGGTACAACGGCAATGGAAACGGTGGGTATAACGGCAATGGAAACGGTGGGTACAACGGCAATGGCGGAAATGGAGAATTGGGGAGTGGGTGCTTCCAAACTGGATGTCTACACAAAAGTCACCGGTACTATTGTCCCGCAAGTACTAAAGTCCAGTCTACTAGTTCTTGCGGAGGCGATAATGTTCAAGCTGTGTGCTGTTAAATCCGGATAACGTCATAATTCTGGAGTTTAGTGTAGTTACGATAATGTCTCATATAATATTGGCACAGGATGCGTACATTCGTTAGAATTCAAAATGGTCTTCATTGCAATAATAATTGGAAATTCTTATTCATTCACATATTGTAGATTTGCTTAATCGTCAAATTTGTTTCACTGTCTTAAATGAGAAATTATAAATAAAGCACACCTATAGTAGTAAAAATACGCAGAACAGAAAAATTCCATGCAAGCACATGTCGAAAGTAGTTCATTATTCATTTAACGAGCTAGCGTCGCTCAAGTCATTATTTCCAAACTTTCAAAGACAAAAGTTCGCTCATCAACCATTTTCAAATGACAAATAAAATTAATCGCGTCATTTCCTTAGAAAAGGGAGCAGATGTCAGGCAGCTGCAACCTGCGGAAATAACCTAATTATGTCGTCTCGTCGGTCAAACCAACAATTATCAAAGAATCTATTAAAACAACGATGAGACCGTGGCACAAATTTCGCTGTTTAATTGCAACATAAGTTCACTTCTTCCTATCTATGTTCCTCTTTGGTATATTGCAAATTGTTCCCAAGTTCTCGAGAGCTGACTCCAAAAAGGTGTCAATTTCGAGTGTAAATTAGGATGACATTAAATGTGTCGCCACTGCACAAGTCAAATTAGGTTCGTATTTCCCTCAATGTTTGTGGATAATATACGTGGACAGATACGGATTAAAGTATTTCAGAAAGGACCTTAGACCTGGAGATACAATTTTAGGCCATGTTAAGTGATCATTTTGACGCAGTGGTTTTTGTCACACATATGAGGATTACAGAAATGAAACTTACCTCAATGTCAACCTGTGAGCATGAATGTGGTGACTGGAAAAGAATCGACTAAAAAATTCCAACGTTTGACCTTTCTACGTCAAGGAAAAGTTTAGAAAAAAATTGACAAGTTTGACTCAGTCGCGTCAAACTTGTCCATTTTCTCGTTTTTTTCGTAAACTTTTCCTCAATTTCGCCGTTGTGTGAATAAGCCAAAATTTGATCTGCCGATAAATCGGCCATATTTGTACTCGTGATACTTTGGTATCCCGCTTCTTGGGCCGATCAAGTTTTCCATGGACTGATCCTTCCTCGTTAAGAAATGTCTTACCTAATTATCAATTTTCTTGGTAATCATAGCTTAATACGTTTATTGTCTCGGTTTAGATATACGAAAAAATCGTTACTTTGTTTTGAAGAACTCTTTTAAGTTTCAACTACCGACAAGCACGCGAAAAATGTGAGAGTTTATGTCGGATCGGCGGTGATAACCATCGACAATTAATCGATTGATCCACAGCCGGACAACTCACCGGTTTAATTGCCTTTCACTATCAGTAAATATTCCCCTAAGCAGGCCATCCATCACTCGACCATCAAAATAATTATCATAACACGTGCCAATCCGTATCGATATCACGAAAAAAGTCCAAATATAAAGCCGGCTTTCTCCAGTTATATAAAAATAGTTCCGACGGGTTTTGAATATACCGAAAAGTTTACATTCGTCATAGTGGTTTACACCAGTAACATTTTTAAAGAAGTATTGAAATATACGTTTTCAATGTAATCACGAAATTGAAGTGTTCCACATAGATATGAACCTCCCTGTGTAACCAATTCAATTAACGTCCATCCCGAAACTGAAAGTTGTAATTTTTTCTCGATTCAGCCACGCCCTCTAGTTCTCTAGTCCGTCCAGGTGTCTTTTGTTATTTCCTGGCTACTTAAACAGGCAGGTGGTCCTGCAATATTACCATCCAATTAAGCCATTGCGTTAATTGTTCTCAAAGTTCAATTACACCTACACCTGCAATTACTGCGAAATCTGCGTATAAAAAGATACTACGATGCGGTCGGCCGATCTATCTGAGTTGAGTTTCTGGCTAAGCTTCTACGATTGTTGGCTTTTTGATAAAATCATCAAAATGTTGTCGGATTTAAGTCATTTGAGTCATTCGACAGTCAGCTACATGTTGAGTATGGGTTGTTTTTTGAAAATATTTCCATACGAATGGGATCCTGTCAAGTACGAGTTAAAACCAACGAAAGGGTGGAAATTATGGGTGTTCCGTTTTCATACTATCATGGGCTTCTGGACACTTTTCTTTGTGGCATTTCGATTTTTTCAAACAATTAAAATCGAAGAATTCCCATCTCGAGTTCGAATCATGAATATGATTTGGCTCATTGCCTACGGATTACTGGCCGGTTGTAATTATCAATTTGATGTGAGACGCGATGATGTCATGGTTTTCGCTAATGCGCTATTTCGGGATCGGGACAGGGCAAGATGTAAGTTATAATTATTTTACCGCATGACCTAACCAAATTTTAGTTCTCAGTAACCCCGTTATATCCTCAGACCTCCTAGACAACATTTCCGAAGGTTCTACCCGGAATGAGTCTAACCAATCTAATCTGAGTAGTCTAACAAGGGGAACGTCAGGGCGTGTATTTTTTTTAAATTTGAAAATCATACCATTGATAGCTGATGCGACGAGAAATCTGGAATGGGGGGTCACTCCACCCACATTTCAGATTTAGGTCAGTAAAGTTGACCTTTGTGTTGAATTATGGCAGTCCCGATGAGTCTGGCCCGTATGTTTGTCCCTCGCCTCTCGTTCCTTCACTTCACCGTCTTTACCCTTCCGTCTAACTGAGCGAACTAAAGGCGGCGAGGCGAAAACGAGGACGAGACAGAACAGGCATCCACTGACACAACCACAGCCGTAATTCAACAAAAAGGACAAATTTACTGACCTAAACCTGAAATGTGGGTGGAGTGATCCTACTTTCAAGATTTCTCATCGCATCAACTATTATGTCAATGGTATGTTTTTCAATTTTCTAAAAAAAATACCCACCCTGACGTTCCCCTCGGTAAGTTCGAATTTTGGTGAGGGCGTACGCATGATTTCTAGAATAAAATTGAATAACCGGATTTTTCAGTGTTGATTCGATCAAAAATGACTCGGAAGGAATTGAAACGAGTGGACTGGAGATCAATACATTTATTGCTTGGATTCGCGCTTCTTATGATCAACCCACCGGCGCACGCGACATTGTTAATTGGGATGCCATGCGCGCCATTTTACGTAAGCTCTCTCGTGTTGCCATGCGAGGCTCCGCTCCATCTACCGATCACACTCATGGAAAGATTGCCGTTCGTGATTCTCGAGAATTTCGTGATCACGGAAATGATGTTCGTTCTGGCTTTCAATTGGACTTTCATTTACGAAGGGATGAATTGGATCGGTAATCGCACGCATGTGTACGACGGGTAAGTCAATCATACACAGGGTGGTTCAAAACCATCGAACCCATTTAATTTTTTCAATTTTACTCCAGAGAATCAACTGAAACGACAATGGTACATAAACGTCCAACATTCGAGATCGCACCAAGGAATTACCGTCAAGTTCAATTCCTCACAGTCCTGATCAACGATTCTTTCAAATACTACTTACAAATGTTCCCTTCCGTTAATTTTTCTACGGCAGCATTATTACTTTTTGGGGCAATACGATACACCAGCCTACCTTTCACAACTTACGTAGCGTTTCCGTTCTGTGGGTTCAGATGTTTGTTCGAAGCCATCACGGCCTTAACAGCGGCCAGTAATACTTTAGAAGAGAGCCGGATTTACATAGAGAGACGTATCCAAGAGATCGGCGAACTAAAGGAGAAGTTGACACAGAAATATTTAACACGGTTTTACAAATCTTGCAAAAGATTGAAATGTTCAGCAGGATCTCTTTACACGTTCGATCATACGATTGTCATTGTCTGTTTAAATAATTGCGTTCAACTTACATTCAACATGCTCGTAACATATCCGGAAGATCCGGAGTAAAGTTTCAACATAAATTGGCAACTTTCTTAACGGGATACTGTCCAAACAAAATTGTAAAGGAGAATTTTGAAAAATCGAACAAATATTTTGATTTCTGTAGCAAGGTGAAAGTTTTGGCCTCACCAGTAATCTTTAGTCATGACGCCATTGACTGACTGACGTCATAACTGGAGACGTGATAGATGGATCTCCATACGTGTAGCAAAATATGATAGTGCACAAATATGTTCACAAATCATTCAAAAATAATAGAGGTGTATATTTAACAATTAACATCACATTAAATAATACAGCACTTGAAAGCTCGATTATGGTATAAAATATTTTTTTGTTTAGTCAAGAATATCACAAAAATTAAATATGTACAAGTATTGTTTAGGGAAAAAGTCTTGTCCCATTTTTGTAGTTCTCCCAAGCTTTGGCACATTCATTCTCTTCTAAACATTTTTTGACGACGAGGTTTTCTTGTCAATCTCTTTGAAGACTTTCAACATTAAAGTTTCTTCGCATCTGGTGTTGAATTCCGATTCGGAGTATAAGCTTGGGAAAGCAAAATTAATAAATAGTTGAAAAACTAAATGAAAGTCGCACGTAGTTCAGTTGACTGCATACGTGTTGTCTAATATTTAAACATAACGTAAATATTTAAGAATTAGGAGCAAAGCATTTAAAGAGAGCGGCAATATTGCATTTAAATAGAACTGTAATATTTCGTAGATTTTCAAATAATACATTATCGGTTATATTTACGAACGCGCTTCGTTCCAAGTTGGTTAAAGAGGTATGACTTTAATCAATTATGTTGCTATGACTTCCCTTCGACGTTTACAAGCTAGAATATTTGGCTTCCACGACTTTTTTTCCTTTCGTCGCATAAACCAATGCGCTTCCTGACAACTTGGTTCAAGAGTTCTGGCTTCCTTGTGGTCTATTAGCTTTTTTATTTTGGGATAAATTAATGTATATTTTTGCTTCCATATTTCATATTTAGTAACCACTACATTGACAATTGCTTTGCTTTATGTCTGTTTGAATATGCATGCGATATTAGAAGGCACATTCCAGAGGTTTTGGGTCAATCGTTTTTTTATTATTTTGCTTCCATATTTTATTGTTAGAGACCACTATATTCACCATTTCTTTGTTTTATGTCTATTTGAATATACATGAGATATAGGAAGACATATTTAAGAGGTTTTCCGTCAATATTTTTTTTATTATTTTGCTTCCGAATTTTAGATTTAGGAACTACTGTAATCGCTATTGCTTTGTTTTATGTCTATTTGAATATGGATGAGATATTAAAACGCATAATCAGCGTTCTGGTATGCCCTACGCTAGATGGCATAATAATGCGCTCTCCCCGCATTCCAGCATTACTATTAAAATTGCGCTACCGATATTCGCCGAAAAGAATGCTATAATACTTCTGCGTTGAACTGGCCAAATGCTGCCTAAAAACCGAAACGCCGGACAGACATTGGGATCGCAATAAGTCGTTTACAACATAGTATACTACTCGTCGCACGACTTGATAACGATGGCTGCAACGATCAATGAGATGAGGATCCCAGCATATATAATTTTGTACCGCTTTTTCCACAGTTTTTTCTCAAAATTCTTCAAAACAAGTATCGAAATTAAGGATCCCGTCACTGCTCCTCCAATATGGCCGGCATGACTGATCTAAGATTTCATTTGAAGTGAATGTATGTACTAAACTCAATTTTTATTAGAAAGTTAATTAATGTTTCATACAACTAATCCAGTTTTGATAGCCATAACCGATTCCATGTAAATAGTTAGTCCGACTTCGAAAGCGATGAAGGCAAAGAGCCAAAATAGTCGACAGCATTTCAGATCCATTTGATTCCAGTTCTAGGGTCAGAATTTCAGGCACAAAATACAACTCTGGACATCTTTCCGTATGTTATTGTATTATTATGTTGCACATACCAGTAATATAGTTGCAATATGGGCAAATAATAATTTGTAGACTCCAGCTGAAGCTCTACAACATAATGGTTAGGCGTAATGACACTAATAAAGAGTGAGCCACCCACAACACCACACATGTAAATAAATCCAATACGCTTCCAATGATGTACAATTTCGACAAGAATGCCGAGTATAAGTTGAAGAATCACATTTGTACATAAATGGATTGACCTGGAATTCAATACAAAATATGCCTGCGTACTAAGTACCGCGCCGCCGGCCAGTTATTTAATTCCGAGTTTGTATTGTAACAACTCACGAGGAATGAACGAGCATAATTGTCAAAAACCTCCAAATCTCGCGCCTTCTGTGAGGATCGTAACCCAGGTAAATCCAAATGGTACTCGCAAAATAATATAACAGAATCTGGGGAACGATATTTATACTATAAAATAAAATAAACACTGGCGTCTGGGTGACAGTCCATGGTATTTCGGAGTGGTGGATGGTAGAGAGGTTGCATAAGAAAAGTCGTATAGAGCGGTAGAGGGGTTGTAGAGTGTAGTAGAGAGCAGTAAATTAAAGTGGTAGCGAGGTTGAAGAGAGTGGTTGAGAGGGTGTTCATAGTGTGTGAGTCATCGGTTGTGAAGTCAACGCTTGTGAAGTCAACGGTTGTCAAGTCAACGGTTGTCAAGTCAACGGTTGTCAAGTCAACGGTTGTCAAGTCAATGGTTGTCAAGTCAACGGTTGTCAAGTCAAATCACATTTTTACCTGAATCAGAGAAATTAGGACGATAAATATGGGAAATCGTTTAACTGGATCGTCGGGTATTGCAGAATCGACGGATTCGTTTGTAACACCGAATTCTAGATCTTGAGTCGTGGTTCGTTTAAGATTTATTTTATTCTTTGGTAATACAACACCTTCTGCAAAACGTTTAAACCTGTCTGAATTTTGTCGGACCAGAACCCTCTAAACAAATTACAAAAAAAATTAAAATTAAACATGTCGATAGTATTGTCGAAATGATCAAAAATTGTGTACGTACCCGTTAGGTACCCATATATCGGTTTTAACATAAATATAATTTTGTGACTGTGTCCTACTGACTGACTTGTATCTTTTGAGTGCCGGACATTGAATAAATGCGATTTAGTTTACATATTACGTAGTGTCTAGTGTGTCAAATGTTGGTAATAACTGTTAATTTTTTTGGCCAACACATGAAGCATTCTTACACTTTTGATCAATTGCTGACTGTAGTATTAGAATAGCCTCAGGCATGCACCATATAAGACTGAGTAATTCTTCAATGTAACCCACTTCACAACATAATATAATTACACAAGTGTTTGTACGGGAAGGGTCTATTTTATTTCGCGTAATTATTATCTGCCAATTAACGTGAAATATCCAAAACTATTGTAAGTGTGTTCTTTTTCCAGCTCTGGGTCAAGCGTTAAAAATTCGGAAACCAAAAAGCACTAAATTCGGAATTGCACGTATTGCCTATTGCCAGGAATGAGCATGGCTTGTATACAAGGATCTCGACCACGACGCCACTTGGCATCCGCTGATTTCAAGAGGCTTTATGTCAAATTACAGTTGATGACTTTTTTTTCGCATATTTTCAATATTAAAACAATATTAAAATGCATGGTTACAAAAGTTCCTGATCCTAAGAAAGTTGAGAAATCATGAGTTAAAAGGCATGTAAATATTTTTTATTTTTCAATTCAGGCCAATGTTAAAAGTTCTCCATTAGATGCATTAAAGAAAATTTAAAAAAAACTATTAATATTTTGCGGTCCATATTTTGATTTGGTAGTTAATTTATTTTATTGTAGTCAAGAGTTTTACCTTTTACGCTATTGTCGACAAAAAGCGAAGATCTCAAAATCTTGTTAGAATGTCACTTAGCAAAATTAATTCACAGCCACTGGCCTTCATATAAACACAATCTGGGGATTATTAAATACCTGACTCCTATTTGTGTTGCAAAATATATTAATGTTCGTCTAAATTTAATGGAGCCTTCTGACGTCACCGACAAATCGACACTCATAAGGTTGTCATGCGAATTTGCAGAGAAATAGGGAATAGGGTGTTCCTTTTGGTAACTTTTGTTTACGAATGGGCAGTCGATGGGTGGGATGAACTTTTTTGCAACACCCGAGGTCAATGTACCGAAGTGTCACTACCAACAACCTGTTATTTTTATGACGTCAGAAGGCTCCATTAAATTTAGACGAACATTAAATATATTTATTGATTCATTCTTGTTTAATTTTCTTTTAGAAAAACTATACTTTTGATTGGAATTTTATTGAACAACATTCATAATATTCTTACCGCAAAATACCGGTTACAAACCTATGGTGCTAGACAGGGACCAGTCCCGAGTACAAACCGTGTCTCGAGACTATTTGCAGAGACAGAAACCGGTTTCGAATACAAACCGGGTTCCGAATATAAACGGGGTCACGAATACAAACCGGGTCACGAATACAAACCGGGTCACGAATACAAACGGGGTCACGAATACAAACCGGGTCACGAATAAAAACCGGGTTCTCTATGGCTCAACAATGATCGTCCATCGAGTCTGAGTTACCCTTCGTAATTCAGTTCTCATTTTCTCCTGACCCGAGTAAGACAGAATTAGGTAGGTGGTCACAATTGTCACTGACTCAGGTCCACGTCCTGTGACCGGGTGGCTCTAAGAGTGGCGTTAGGGAACTTGTACTGTTGAGTCAAACGTCGTAATGGGTACAATATTTGTCATTTTAAGTCACATTGATTTATCAGCGAGTGCCCGCGATTCCGACCATAAAATAAAATATTATACTATATATGTATACTTAATACTTACTAACTTTGGGCTCAACGTAAGCAGAAAAACGTAATAAAATAAGAAGGTATACAATTAAGTATTATTAAGGTACTAAAGGTCTTCTCCCATTTTTGTAATTATCCCAAGCCTTGGCACATTCATCTTCTTCTAAACAGCTCTCTAAAATAACTTGGTTTGACGAAGAGTCGGGATTGTCAGTAATCCTTTTGAAGACTGTTTCGTATAAAGTTTCTTCATATCTCGTGTTGAATTCCGATTTGGAGTAATGGCTTGGGAAGGAAATATTAACGATGATGATCAGAACGGTCAATGAGATAAGAATTCCAGCACATATTTTCTGAAGCCGTTTTTCCCAAGGATGTTCCTCGAAATTCTTGAGAACAAGTATAGAAATTAAGAATCCCGTCACTGCTCCCCCAAAATGACCAGCATGACTCATCTGGGATTTAATTTTAGGAAAATGTATTATTTCAATTTATATATGTAATATTATACATCTATGTAATGTCTACCGTACATTTAAATCCATATCGATAACCAATTCGGCGTAAATAGTTAGTCCGGTATCTAACGCAATGTAGGCGAAGAGCCAAAAAACTCGACAGCATTTATTGTCCATTTCATTCCAGTTCTAATGTAAAAAATCCACACATAAATTAATGGTAATCACCATAACTTTTTACAGACAAAGTGTCACACAATAATATGAATTTTACCGAATATAGAAAATAAATCTAAACTTGTTCAACACGAATTTTATCATTCCGGATATCTGACTCTCTTGATTCGGTTTATTACGATATAACCGGGAGGCCCAGAACCTACCTACTTTTTGCCCTAATTCCCTCAATTTTAACTTCATCTGAAAAGTGATATAGTCATTATATTCGAAATTTAATTGCGCGTCTTTCGAGCTGTGTCTGAATGCGCTGCGCGCTTCACAGCGCGCGCTGTTGATGAAAATAAAGACACAAATATTATGAAATGAAAGACAAACTGAAATTTTCATTGCAGTTCCCAAGATTTTCAAAATTTTTCAAAGTATTCAAGAAAATAGAGAAAATTTGAATTTTCAAAATTTTGAGATATTTTTTGATATTTCGAAGAAATGTTTTTGGCCTACAAGACGCGCAATTAAATTTCGAATAAAATGTCTATCTCATTTTTCAGATGAAGTTAAAATTGAGAAAATTAGGACGAATAGTAGGTTGGTTTTGGACCACCCGGTACATGTAGTCTCGTATATTAAGTGGAGGGTAAAAAGAAGTGAGATACTCATTTCATAGGGGAACCTTACTGTGTATTTAAACTTTCTAGGATACAATAGTTTAAAATTGGCATTTAAATTCAAGGGAAATGATTGTGAAATTGAAAATGTTAAAATATTTGTTTTTCAATGTCTTTTGTCTGGAACGCATGCTCTAAGAATTCTCACTTTCTTATAATTCTAATATAAGACAGTGCTGCTGCCTGCATTGATTTTTGAAGCAGAGTAGAGAATAGTTCATTAAATTCCCAGTAAGATTGTCCAAAAAAAAGTGTATCTTATTCGTGTTTGTCCTCCACAAGATTGATATGTCGACATATCAACCTTGGATATGTCGACATGTACTTACCAATAAAATGGTTGCCACATGCGCGAATAATAATGCAAAAACTCCGGCCGAAGCTCCTACAGCATATGTTTTGGGATTGATGATTGTAATGAAAAGTGATCCACCTAGAACACCACACACGTAGATAATTCCAATGCGCTTCCAATGATGTACAATTTCCAGGAGTACGCCGAGAATTAGTTGGAAGAATAAGTTCCCAATTAAATGTGACCGTCTAGAATTCAACGGAATAAACAAAAGAATCAGATTTGGTGAATTTTATGTAATGACACTTGTTAAATGGAGTCAAGTGTTACAAATTGTTGCAGCTGTGGTACAAGTGAGTAATCCGATAACTCTGGTTAACCGCCATATCTCCATTGGTAGCGTCCCATATACCATACTACCTGGAAAAGGATACTGCACAAAGGGCAAGGGAATCTCCAGCCTAATAGAATTGACTCAATTTTTGATATGCTGTTGCCATTGACCACCTGAACAACTTTTGTGAATGATCGTACCCGAATGGTCACGTCTGGTGACCTTTAGACGTCACCGCGATCTTGGGATATCGTTACCTTATAACCGTGAAAATGACCACTACAAAAGTTGTTTCAGTCAGTGAGACAAGCAACTTTTCCCTCTGTCGTCAACCTCCGAGGTCACACATCAATGTCAACATCACGGTCATAGTCAACCGGGGTTGACTTGACCTGTGACCTCAGGGGTTGATCGATGAGAAAAACGATAGAGAAAAAAGTTGCTTGTCTCACTGACCGAAACAACTTTTGTAGGGGTCATTTTCACGGTATTGAGGAGGGGACCAATATCTCAAGGTCAGTGACGTCTAAAGATCACCAGACGTGGCCTTTCGGGTTTGCAAAAGTTGTTCAGGTGGTCAATGGCTACAACGTATCAAACATTGAGTCAATTCCATCAGGGTCGAGATTCCCGTGCCCTTTGGTCGGAATCCTTCGGTATTAAATTACAAATAAAGATTAGTGGAACTTACGAGGAATGAACGAGCATTATGGTCAAGAACCTCCAAATTTCGTGTCTTCTGTGAGGATCATATCCAAGGTAGAGAAAAGCATTATCCCAGAAACGCAATATCAATATCTGCAGACACATAAATACCGCATTTCCTATATAAGAGGCCGCGGGCTCTATTCCGAAATTAAAAATTACCGGGGATTATGAGACAAGACACTTCGGTTTCGGGGTCTGATTTAAATACTGAAATATAAAATTTTACCTGAATAAGAGAAATGAGGAGCATAAAAATTGGAAACTCTTTAACTGGTTTTCCGTGTGATTTCGGTCTCACCGAAACGACGGGTAACCTTGGAGTGGCAGCTAATTCTATATCTTGGGGTAACGTTGGAGTGGCACCCAATTCTATATCTTGGGGTAAGATGGGAGTGGCAGCTAATTCTATATCTTGAGCACTCTCCCGTAACAGACTTCTTTTATTCCTTGGTGGTAGAACAACATCTTCTGCAAAACTTGCAATCTTTTCTGAACTTTGTCGGGCCAGAACTCTCTACACAGAATTTAACATTAAAATTTAATTTACGATAATTTTTGAATTATTGTAAATACGCACCCATCTTTGACTCCGTGTTTGTTGTTCTTGTGATCCACTCATTTTGTAACGTTTAGATTGGAGAAATTCAATGAAAACTTATTATTTTGTTTAATCGGAATGAAAATTAGCAAAATTGCTTAAAATGTTAAGGTTTAGAATACAATTTTCCCTGTGCGAATACTGCGAATCCGAGAGACGAATCTGGACTGTACACTGAATAAATGGAACTAGTCGGTCAAGGTCTTCAATTTTTTTGCAGTGAACATGAACATGAACTTCTACCCGCATGCCGCATTGCGAACTACGCACAGTATATAATTCTTTATGAGTAGTGTAGCTATACACGACACTGATATTCAGTTCTGCAGTGCAATTCAATCCAATCGATAATTATAAGCCTGTAGACAAAACGTTCGTACAGAACGGGACCACAATATGTATTCTTAGGCTAACATTTTGAGGAATCTAAGGAATATGAGTCTTTTTTACTAGAAGTATTTATGGGACTGTTTTTTTGACGTACGTAGTTACAAGATTAAATGTTGAAGTCAAGCTGAAAAAAAATCAACATTTGCTTTATCAGCTTAAAGTCAATAATATTTTATTCAAATAACTAATTTTCATAACTTGGGTTCCTTCAGAATCCATCCAAAATTGTTATTATATTAAATTGTGTTCGTTCTACTTCGATAAAATACATCCTTAATAAATTCTAGTTTGACTGCAACATAAATCGTTGTAGCCACACCCAAAAATCGAACAAACAATGTGCGTTTTTTCGTAAACACTCTGTACATACACTTCTGTTTCTGTTTGCACTTATTGCTTTCAACGGATTTAAAATTCAGGGATGCTAATTGGTAATTCCGTGTGATTTGGTCATTAGTGATTGAATGCAATTACCCTCGAGATTAAACTAAAAATAATCGTAATTTCACGTGTTTCTTCTTTTCTGTACATTTAAAATTTTTGAAACTTACAGCGGTACTTCTACTATTAGTTTGTCCTTCTCACGACGACCTATCTAATTCATTTTAATAGATTTGTGACAAACCAAACTTTGTTGAAATTTTGGGTTTGTGAGACGACCGCGCTTCCCACTTAAGTTCAAACTAATTTTAACGGCTTTCTTTATGTCTTGGATAGTTCTACTTCTAAGTAGAATATAACAACTACCTTTGAATGGGCCTCTAGTCATAACAAATAAATTCTCTTCATTCATTCATAATGTAACAAGTTATACAAGATCCAATAATGTGATACGTTTAGTAGAAAATACGATGAAGGATCTAGTGAGCTATCACGCTTCATATTTCAATGCGCGTAGCGGTGATGAGAATCGCCTAACTTAAAATCGGCGTGAAGAACGGATTTTTGAATGGTTTACTGAAGATGTAAGCATCTAGAATAATTTTTTTTTTTAAATCCCCCTATGCTATATTTTTTGCAGCATTTATAATGGTGCATAGAATCACATTATTGGCAACGAGATATTTGGAGATTTTCAGAAACCCGGAATATGCCGATAATTGGCCTGGAATGATCGCACTAATATTTGTCGATATGCAGCTCCGTTTTACGAATTAAATATATCTATTCTCATTTGCTTCACTGCACACAGTCTTTTCAAACATATGTACATCTGACAAATATGAAAGTCTTTACATCGGGAATTCAAAGAAGCACGAAATACTCGGATAGGTAGAGCTAAATGGATGATTTGAAGATTTTATATCCATCTAAGGTCCTGGACTACACTATTGGTGCTTGGAGGGCGGATTTAAATTGATGTCATTATATTACACATGATCCATCAGAGTTGTCCTCGGACCCCGCTATCTTGTTCTAGATTTATCGTCCGAGCAATACTTCTGCTATATATGCTGTATGGGGGGAATACTATGCAGAGAACAGTAAGTTCTATGGGAAGCAAATAATACACTTTGTGAGGTCATGGATTTCGATGACCTCAGAAAGCACACTTGACTCATGTATGCCTACAAGCCATACGGTTTGACTTTTCGGGGTAATTACTTCAGTTGTTCCGGCCGGTCAAAAAAATATTACAAGTTTATACTCTCGGAGCCTTCAATTCTATTTGTGGTACCAGAAACTAGAAATAATTCGTTTCAGTTTTTGTCATATTTTTTGCAATGACTCTTATTTAACTTAATAAAATAACGTGTATTATACTGATTATGATTTATGCGGATATATTTTATACAGAAATTACTTAACTCATAGTGCATACTACTAATATAATGTGAAAAACAAGCCAGATCGACTAAGAATAAAATAATATTTACTTTGAAAAAAAAGAAGTGGTACCAGAGCCGGTCTCTAGCCAGAACTGGTCTATCAAGGCCGGAGAGTCAATGGCCCGTAATGTGCTTACTCGCTAGGTTATCGCTACCTATCGATCACAGATCCCACATTGCAGATCTGAGCATCAGACGCTATCTCATTGCTAGAGAGGGAGACTCTAACACTCTGTGTGTCCTGGTCTATACAAGACAGTATCGCCCGAGATCCAAACCCCGGCACAGAACGCCTATACCCCATAGTGATATTTAATTAATAAATTAGTATAGTAATAGTGATTATAGATTATACGCCATAGTGATTATCCTAGTCAGATCGGTATGGTGAGAGTTGAGGAAAAACGCCAGTGTGTGTCGAACCAACAAACATGAATAGGAAGCCTATCTCCAAGCCACTACGCCATTCCTGCTAGGACATTTAATTGCTAGAGTGTATCCAATATGCGGCATATAACGGCCTGTTTTTGCCGCAAGTGCTCAGGAACTCGTCACACAATCTGAATAATCCTGGTTGACCTGGGTTTATCTGGGAAATTCTTGGCTCTAAATTGTGACTTTTTGTGTTATTGATTTGGATTGAATGTAAAATACCTAGCTAATGATGCCTTGATCAGTGGACTGTGAACTGACTGAGCTAATGAAACCCTATTGTAAGAAGGATGACACCAACACTAACCAGTTACTGAAAAACAACTAAATAGCTTTATTTATACAAACAATTGAAAATGTACAGAAATTATGGATTCACTGGCAAATTACAATGGCTACCAAAAAGAGAGAACGTGGTTGCTCGTCCGTTGGTGAAAAGTGAATGAATTGAATGAGGTGTGGTAGCCAGGTTGAGATTTTCCACCACAAATATTAGTATAAAGATTTGAACAAAAGATGGCGTTTAAATACATTTTTACATCGACGGGATAACTTAAATACAACATTCAACAATAATTTTAAGACCAAACACAATCTAACTTCTACAGGTAGACCGCGGCTACTTAAGTCATTCTCCAATGTTAAAATCCAGGTATTCTTTTAAGGAATGGACGGATTTCATGACTTTGGTAGCTAAAAAACATAATAATTTGTTCGTTGAAGGTGGAGTTGGTCTTGAAAACAATCACTACATATTTGAATTGGTGTTTAACCGCCTGCGACCTATTCATTGTGGACAATTCTTTGTATGCTTCGGTACGACAAATCAGTCTACACTACCTGATCTTTAGTAATCACTTAATTATTGAATCTGAGCATTTTTTCAGATCGTATTCTTGTTCCAACTAAGAATGAGTGAGATGACGCCCGCCTTAATTAAATGCGCATTCATCCGGCATGTTGTCAACCATTCTTCGACAAATCGTTCAACACTGTCTAGCAATTAATTCTGAGAAATTTTATATTGCCTAAATTCAAGTCTGGCCTGAATTAAATCAGATTTTTTTTCATTATAAAAATTCGTAATTATCTTATTTACTTTCGGGAAATGGGATGACGTAATAACACATGGTTCGCATATTCCTAGAATAATTATTTCCTTATGGAACCAATTGAAGACTTTACAGGGTATTCCATGACTCGGTTCCCGTACAAGAAATGTAACAACACTAGGAAACAGCTGGAATAACCGCATTCACGTATAATGTCATAATTTCATGTTTCGATGGAGTTTGGTTAACATTCTGCACAGCGGTATTTAAAAAAATACGACACCAACGTTTCGAGCTATCTCTTGCTTGCTTATATTTATTCAATTCATATCATTACAAACATTACGGATTCAATGTATCAATGAAGTCCCATTGATTTATCAGCGAGAGCCCGCAATTTCGAACATAAAAATAATCTTTGGACTCATCGGAAGACGAAAAGCGTCTCTTTGAAAGCTCCTTTCTATAAAGTCTCCTTATATCCAAGGTTGGTCTCATATCTCGTGTTGAATTCCGTTTCGGAGTAAATGCTTGGGAAGGAAATGTTAACGATGATGATCACAACGGCCAATGAGATAAGAATTCCAGCACATTACATTCTGAAGCCGTTTTTCCCAAAGATGTTCCTCGAAATTCTTAAGAACAAGTATCGAAATTAAGAATCCCGTTACGGCTCCTCCGAAATGACAGGCATGACTAACCTATGATTTAATTTTAGTGAAATGAATTATTTCGATTTGTATTTATATATGTATATTATACATTTATGTAATATCTACCGTACATTTAAATCCAATTTGTCAACCAGTTCAAAGTAAATAGTTAGTCCGGTATCTAACACAATGTAGGTGAAGAGCCAGAATACTCGACAGCATTTATTGTCCATTTCATTCCAGTTCTACGGCAGAAAATCCACACATAAATTAATAATCACCATAACTTTTATAGACAAAGTGTCACAGAATAGTGTGAATTCTACCGAATACAGAAAATAAATCTGAACGTAGAACACGAATTCTATCTTTGCTGATATCTGACTTTCTTGATCCGGTTTAATACGATATATACAGGGTGGCACGTAACCTTCGCCCCAACCCAACTGGCCAGAAAGATCGGGGACAGTCGGACAAAATCTGAGATACACGTTTTGTAGAGAATCTTATGAAGAATGTACGGAGCTATTCCGCTCAAAATTCCGTTGCGTGTAGCGGCGTTGACTAGCACTTATGTAAAAATCGGCATGATAAAACGGAATTTTGAACGGTAATTTGACAAAAATACGTCCAAAATCATTTCTTTCGCAAAAATCTGCCGATGCTATCAATTTTGCAATATTTGTATGCAATTTTTAAAATTGTTCTAGATGGAGCCTAGATTTCACACCACTTTCTTATAATTCTATTATAAGACAGCGCTACTGCCTGTGTTGAAATTCGAAGCAAAATAGAAAATAGTTCATTAGATTCCCAGTAAGATTATATAAACAAAGGAAGTATAGTAGTATACAGGGGTATACATCCGTTTCACTTATTTTTATCCGGGTTGGCATCTTCCTTTTTTAAAAATAAAAGATTAGGGAGTTAATCTTATCGGAAGATGACGAAGGGAAAACGTCGTTGGGAGATCTTTTTTTGGGAAGGGTAAACCTATTCTAGAAATAGAGTCAGTAGTAATTAAGTAAGGAG
>JAQFYE010001877.1:0-20513 GCA_034694305.1 Protaphorura glebata | reverse complement strand
ATTCCTAATCCGAAAAAAATAATCGTAAAAATAATCCGAATCGTAATTCAAAAAAATAATTCCGATTACCATCCCTGCAATAAATACAACTTATTAGTAGTGTGGGAAATCCTTTGAATTATGAGAGTACTGGCTGTGCTGTGCACTGAATCCGGAATTTCGGAGAGGTTGGCATATTATATATTTATACACGTATCTGTATATTAGGTAGAGTTGAGGAGATTTAATGGTGTTGGCTTAGGACAAGACTCGACGAACGACGAGTACTCCAGGGACCACCCTGGAGAAAATTTTAAAAGTGAGAAGTGAGATGAAATACAACGGCATCTGGGACTTCCGAACATCAAAAGCCGCAGTCTACATAGAGCTGGGCTGGAGCTGTTCTTGAATGCCAAGTCAATTAGAAGCACAATTACTTTTTGAACCGAAATGCTTTCATTATAATTGATTTAATTTTGAACAGTGGTCTACAACCAGAAGGAAAGAGTGTAATCAATACCGAGATATTATTCTCTTTTTCAAACTTTATCGTGGCCATATGTCCATGCTATTCCGATCTCGATACCATACGACTTGTAGGAAATTTTGTATACAGATTTTGTTAAAATTTTGTGTTATGCTGTAACAGATAAGCCTTGCCAGAATTTAATTAAGTTCAATCATAGTTCATCGTCTAAAGATATTAATTACTTAAATATTATCACTTATAATTGGACAAATTACACATAACCTAATCATCAGTTTTACTCAAGGTCAACGCATAGGTCACTAATGGCCGTTGGCCGGTCAAGGTCACAAGTAATTCATAATCAATTTATTTAAGAATCACTTGATCAGAACTCTATGAATTGGTACACACACATCAGCATTCGTTTCGGAGGTCAAATAACAGATACACAACACACAGCAGCAAATACAATTTACATCTATTCATATTTTATAAGATACATCCTATAAATAACATTGGTTGATTAGACAAGAGCAATAGAGTGGTGAAATGTGTGATGCTTTCAATTTGACCTCTAATACTTTAGTAAAACTTCGAGGAAGTATCATCACCATTTTCACCATGTTGTTCTTGAGGAGTCGATCCCCTTCTACAGAGATATCATGAGATCTGTAAGCCACGGTCGAATGAATCCCATTCACTGTTTTGTTCTTCTTCAATCTTATTTATTTGAATTATTCATGCAATCCTAACAAGAAATATTAGGTACACGAAAAAATTCCCTCGCCCGGATATTTAATATTTCGGTTTCGCTTTCACCACACACCGCTATTTGCGATTTTTTTTATTTGGTTTGATCTTAGTGTGATTTTCCATAGCATGCAAAACATACAAGTATTCAAATAATGCGTTGGGGCGGAAGTCTAATTTCTCACCGAATTGACTTTCTAAATCTACTCTAACCAGTTTCCTGTGTGTATTTTGCCAACGAAAGAAAGAGTTATTAAGACGAACTTCCAAATACATGCAGAATAAATATGTTATGGCTGTGTACACATATTCCGGGTATTTTTTATTTGTTCAAACATGAATACATGGGGATTTTACATTACAATTTTTATGGAGTCACAGTCACAGTAGTACATTGCTTTGCGTTGAGATATATGACTGTATGAGCATAAATTTGTTGGGGTTCATTTTGTCAGGTTTCAAATTCAAAAAAAATGCTTTCGTCTCTTCTTCCGTCAAAAAAACACACACAGAAACATATACAGATGAAAGCAACGATGGACGGGATCTTGAAACTTAAGCATTCGAAGGTTTAAATTTAGACAAGCCAAGTTAAAATTCACATCTCGTGTTCGCTTTTCCTTCACACTTTTAGTACTGACTTGCATTTCATTTAGACTGCAATTCTCGACTAGACGAATGGAGCAGCAGTACTCAGATAAAATTTTATCCGAGAATATTTTATTAGCGATATTTTATATGTTCGGGATACTTTTTAATTGAAAAGTTTGTAAGATTTATATCATGGGAATTATTAACGAAAGTTGAAGTTGAAGGAAAATCTGAACTCGTCGGAAACTCGGAATCCGTGAATTATTTACATCCTGTTTCATTTCCCTTGCCTTTCCGCTCATCTCTCAGGAATAAATTGTACGTTCTGTGAAACTTCCCGGATTTTACTCGTTCCTTCCAAAATTCCAATTGGAAACACCGGAGATCCCCATGTGGCGTGTGAGTGGACTTTGCAAATTGCAAATTCAAGCAGGGAAGTGGAAGTTGTAGTGGTTGGAAGAGCAAACAAAAGCAAAAGCAGTGAACTGTCAAGGATATGTGCAATTTATTAAATTGAACACTCGGCGATTCTCTTTTGTCCTTTCGTCCGAATCATATTATGAAGACATGACTGTGGAGATAGAGCCAAGTGAATAAATAATAGGCTTGTGAATAAAACCGCCGGCTACGACTACTTTTTCGTTGTTATTATTGTTTGTATTGGCGTGAACTCTTGTCGGCGAGCTACCTAATGGAAATTCATGCTTCTTTGTGTTAACATCTGGGTAAGTAGTAGAAATGTTATCCGTGATTTAGTAAACAATTCAGTTCACGGTTGACGTCGCGTCAGTATTTACAGTTTTCTTATTATTTTATTGAACTGACTTGGAACAAGATGACACCAGCGGTATTGCAATATCGCACATGCATTAAAGGAAAAACTGTTGTAATCGTGGTACAGGCAACAAGCCAATTTCGCCATGGCGGAGGTTTAATTCCTTGGACACATACATATGTGGCAGTATACAGGTTTTCCCGAATCTAAGTATTTAATCTAAATGTTATCGGACAATTACATTTCAAAGTAAAGGTCCAGCCTCTTATGCTTGACTAATCCAAATATGGTTACATTTTATTACTAAATGTCGACAACCGTTCACCCAAAAAATTCAGTCATGTTCTGCTGATCTGATCTTCTAATCTCAGTGCTTTCTCACCAAATAATTCATGCAGCGATGCCTTTTTTGAAGATCTGTTAGAACCAAGTCACCCTAAATTACTTTCGCTAAGGAAAGTAATTGCCTATTCCCAATTACCATTAGCGGCTTCCAAGTCCTTTTTCCAGTATTTTTCAATCTGTCCGCCTGACTCTAGTTTTACCAGCAACATGAGCTACAGATGTAAGTGGTAAATAAAAATTTCGGATTTTTAAGTGACATGAGCCACAATTAAACATGAATTGGCCAGATGAATGTCTGGTGCCGAGCATTTAGTCAGACCTGGCACTTGCACTTGAAGGAAAGTTCGAGCATTTCGCCGACATTTGCGCTCGCCAAGATCTATTCAATTCCAGACCCGCGAGTAGCAATTACAGCTTATATGTAGTCAGAGAGGCAATAAATTGAGATCACAGGTTCTTAAGGAGCCTAAATGCTGAATTAATAAGAATAGCAATAAATCATCGTCTTTGTGTGTACCCAAGGGAGGTTTTGCCCTTGAGAATGAAGGAAGGAACAAATCATTAAATTAAATAAAGTATAAGGTATCGTAGCGACCGGACCATGTCTCTGGCTAGCGGCTATGGATGAACAGTTTCTTTCAAGTGCACATTGCAATTAATGTATTCCATTCAGTCAAATTCGACAAGACAGAGAAAGGGTAAAAGTCATAATCATAAGTAATGTTCAAGACAAGTATTTAACTACTATTTAAATAATAATTACTACTTCATGTAATAAATCCTTAGATAAATTACCTCAATAATTCAGAGGGAGAGCTCCTTTGTCGTTTGCTCAAATCGTACTCGGCATGAACTCGCAGAAATTATGCTTGATCATATTTGATTAAGGAAGTAAGAAATAATTGGTGAAGGTGTTGACTTTTAGTGTGTGAATTGAATTTAAATTTATGAATTATGTTCTTCAAGATCTACAGACATACTCTACAACCCTTGACATTTCTCACCCAACAACTGTAAGATTATCAAATATGTATGGGCTGTTTGATGTGTCTAGTAGCTAACTTTCTTCTTCATTCCGATGATTCTAAAGTTTCAGACTAAATATTCTTTCAGCAGGCAAAAATCAGTAAAATTATCAACGGGAAAAATATCATTACTTGAATGTAATTAGAGAAAAACCGTCGAAAGCACATATCTCTCTTGCTCTAAAGAGGAATTCGAAACTGCAAAAGTCTGCCCAAGCTGGAAGAATAGCATCGAAAGCAATAACAGTTACACAAATTTTTTAAATTAAACTGATATCTTCTTGGGTGGTGGAGGAAAGTTTGCACGGTGTCCATTGCTGAATGACCATGAAACTAATTGGTTGATGGATTCCTAGTATTGGACCTACCCGAACTTGATCCAAAATGATCTTCATCAAAATTTTAGCAGAATCTTTAGACTGGCGTCATTCCCTATCGTGTTCGAGAGTACTTAGGAGGTAGGACTAAATAATCCTATTATTCGTCTAACCAGAAGCTACGTGGCTGCGCTACATAAGCTGCCAATGAATGAATTGGAGTTTAATTTCAACTTAATCCTATCACAACTGACTCCATTTGTCTACTAATAGTCAGTCGAGGGCTTATGCTTTTGTGTACTCTGCCGGCTTAAGCCTCCTCCAAAATAACCACAATACAATAAAAGCACAATTGACCGTGCGCCTCTTAGTCTGTGTCCCAAAGCAAAGCCTCTTTGGCATTGTGACCAGACTTAGGGAAGGACGCGAATGTGAATATATAGCAAATGCGCTCGTACGTGCAAATCTGCCAATAAATTAAATTAGTTCATTACAGGCGAGCGGCAGACAGTAGATTTCCATTGAGGAGACTCATCCTTAATTGTCAGTCCACTTACAGTTATATTCCTAGTGCGGGATTCTATAGAATTTGCAGTCCTTATTGCCGCTGTGTAGATTAAACTGATGAGATGAGGAAAAAAATCGGCCACTGCTCGCTTGCATTGCAATGCAATTCTCAAGTATGTTAGGAGGGCATGAGTTTGACGAAGAACAGATCATTCATTGAATTAGCCAGCTTAATTTAATAGACTGAGTGGGTTTTGTTCAATCTGGAGATTTCCTTACCACTGGTATTATTGCAAACAAAAATACAGTTTATTTGTTTAGTTGGACAAAGTTCGAGGTAGAATTCCACGAAGGGTTCCGCAGACCAGACAATTAATTCCGACATGACGGAATGTATTAAAAATATTCTGAAATACCTGTGAAGTTGATAAAGAAAATTACGCGCCAAAACCGTTGCCGTATAACCGTTCACCCTACAACCGTGTTCACTGTATAACAGTTCACCCTTTAGCTGTTCACTCTATAACCTTGCCACTCGTTACCATTTTACGATATACTTCAATTGGGGCTAAAAATGGAAGCCGTTCTTTCCTAAAACATTTTCAAAACGAGTAAAATTGTTATGGTTGCTTTGTACCTCGACAAATCGATGTACTAATTAAATTTTGAACAACGAATAATTGGTTCCATACATGCATATATGTTTAAGTTCTATAATTTTTCTTGAATTTCTCAAAATTTCTACCCCTGAAATTAAAAAATAAATATGTATTACTGATAGAGCTCTACTATTTTCTAGTACCAAGTATTTCTAGTTCGAATGAGGAAGTTGATATTGCGAGTGTGGCCTGAAAATGGATTGAGAGGATTCATGACTCGAATATTCAATCATCATCAGAGTGGCTGAGATTAGTGGTGAAATTGAGGGCATCTATCTTTCTAGAAAGATTCCCGTAAGGAAATCAGCCCGAAAAAGACGATTAGGTAGGAAGAGGACCTGGGAAAACACTCAATAAATGTATTCACAACTTGTGTAATTTATTATTATTGCGCTGTTTTAACGCTCGCTCTCCTGTTCCACGAATAATAGTATCTGTACCGTATACGAGAGCCAAAGTGTTTTTTTAGACTTTCTTTTAATACATTCAAGGAATGTGGATTGACTTCTATTTCTTTCTAACGTTACTTCTGTAAAACCTGGAGTAACGAACAAAGTTTTATTGGGGAAGTCATCCAACTCGCGTCGCAATGTTCTAAACGACAAAGACTCACAATACAATCAGTCTTAGTCAATTCCGAGATCAACTCACGCTTCCGTTTTATGTAAATTTACGGCAAGGATATCGAACTCAGACTTGTTTCGTAGTCAGTTCCTATTCCTAAACTTTCATCGGCACTTAATAGATGGTTCACTAAACCCGAGATAAATTAGCCAATTAATTTTCTTATTCAGATTGAACTTGGTTCTCTGATAAGAAATGTTTATTATTATGGATGCTCAGAAAATAAGTCGCTAAAAAAGAAGACATATCAGAGTAGTTTTGTTTGGATTCTCAACTTTCCTTACATTTGTTTCGAAACATTCTCGGCAATATTAAATCGGCACAGACTCAGGCATCACATAAGTATTTACGATTTTTGTCGAAGCTGTCAGGTATAAGTATGACAGAACAATCAATAATCTTAGTTAGAAATTAAAATAATTTTGGCAGCACCGGTATTAGAGCTGTCCATTGAATATTTCGTTCGACTCTCCGATTATGAGAACGATTTCTATAGATAATTACGCCAAATGGCAATCCGAAGTAACTTGCTCAAGTAAGAAACCCACAGGAATTAGCCTTAATGAGATAACGAGCACAACTCTACACGTTTTTCTGAAATAAACTATCCAGAAAGGCATTATGATTGATCAATTGTGATTACTCGTTACTAGAATTTGTATAAATCAATTTTTAAACTTGTACATAATATTTTACATAGGTTTTCTAAATAGATTTCGATAGAAAAATAACCGTTTCGCGCCATCGGTTCTGCAGTTCTATCGCCAATAGAAGGCTGTTTCGTAGATTTTTGTTATATACAGAAGTACTAGAATTTTGTCAGGAAACCTGTATGTCTGTCATTTTGCATACATGCCGTAGTCAAATATTGTGACTCCTGCTTTCCGCTTTTAATGATTAATGGGCATAAAAAACCGAATCAGCATTTTACTGATCAAATCTTGGCACGATTTTCCACATTGCAAGTTTACTATTCACTCTACAACTACGACTGTTTTTGTGTCGTAATGTCATGAGTTCATCGATGACACTGACTGGGCATTGCCTTCTGATACTATACACTGATACTTGCTAGACTGCGTCGCGTCGCTGTCGCTTCTGAAAAGATTAGTCCATAAAAATGTGATCTGTGCAAAAATGAGCGAGAAAAAAAATAAAGTTGACATGAAGTTGAGTCAAAGTCACAAAAATTTTGTTTTTGCATTTGCAGCTGGTAAATACATAAATGAAAAATTCATGGCTGTAGGTCTTTAAATGACACGAACACGATATTCGTTCGTTCGTATTCACAGGAGACGAGCAGACTAGTTGAATTTATTATACGACAACGACTTGTTTTTACTACTGTTGTACTTTGCAATGTCATCGATTTTGTAACTTGACTAGATTATTGTTACAAGTTTTTTCACATTAATTCGCATGGAATTAATTCTGAGGAAGTCCTGAGACAGGGACTCAGGTCACACAGTAATTTTTACTGCAGAAAATCTTCTCAGTATCAATAGTACGTTCAGTCACATCATTATCATTATCATTATATACAGAGACTTCGTAATGAAAATGTAGAGGGAAATGTAATTGTAATCTCTTAAGACATCACATCAGGTTGGATTTGATTTGATGATCTGTGGCATGTCATGCCATGCATGCTAGTTGACTGTTAAATTCAACCGACACGCAAGGGTGGATAATTAGATGAATTGGACGCTATACATTGTATGAGGCGTTTTCTTGGGATTGAGACCTATCAATACATCGGATCAATTTAATTGTCTTATCTCAGAGGAAAATCTTAAAAGCACCAACACCGGGACATGGGAGTAGTACCAGTAGTGTTAATATGCATGGTGTAAATTACAAGTTGGTGGTGTGGTGAAGTGGAGCTTTAATTTAAAAGATCTTGAGGTCTTCTTTCTCAGTATCAGTGTCAATGTTTGTGAATAATTCGTATTCGTAAGACATATGCCACTAGTACGTATTTTTCTACAGTAGGAGCAGCGTAAGTTATGTTCTGGGTTTATTAGAATTAATTGCTTTGTAATATTTATTACTGTAGGGCTTGTTTCAAAGAAAAATGGAAATCATGCTAACATGCACGCATTGAATGAACGAACAAATTATTGCATTTTTCTTTAACAAAACAAGATGGCAAAAAGATAACGATGTTGGACATGAATATTTTAGTGTTGTGTATGCATGGTCTGGATCTTAGTTCTTTACAGTAACTCGCTAAAATTGTAAAATACCTTTAGAAATTAAGAACTGAAGAAGATAATGCTTTATGTACATCGCCAATTTACGTATCTCAAATATAGGTCAAAGTTGATATTTTAAAAGTACGGTCTATGCGTCTGGCGTTAAAACCTACGATGACCTCCAGTGCCCACCCATGACATTTTGGATGGTCATCGGCCATTTAAACATTGCCCAGGAAGTCGAGGTGAAGCAGTGTGCAAAGTTTCAGGCCATTCGGACGTGTTCCGACGTTAACCTCTGGCGGACGCTAAGCGGTGACCCTAGAATTTATGGCGATCCGTTCTTCATTTAAACATTGCTCAGGAGGTCACGGACTAGCCCTGTTGAAAGTTTGGGAGTATTCGCTCTGGGGTTTCAATATAAATTTGCCCGCATCGCCACTCATTCTGACATGGCTCATGGACGCGCAATCAAATTTTGAATAAAATGGCTGTTTTGCATATTAGATTTTATCAAGATTGTAGAAATTATGTCGAATAGATACTTGGTTTTGACTCACCCTCTATATATTTTGGATGGATTCGACCCTCGACTTCAATCCAGCATCGTTTTCTACTAGACTGCTCTGCAAACATAACACATGAATAGCATTACCACAATTAACATTAATGTTTTGCAAGGCAACAGAAGCTAAAGTTAGATCATCAAACTTAACTAGGATATTTGAGCCGAGGACATCATTTGCTATAAATTCCAAGTAAATAATTCAATTACGCTTCACTCAATTCAGATTATCTTATTAAGTGGGTACGTCGTGAAATGAGAGACCTGGTTTTGAATTGCGAACCCAACTTGCTTGATAAAAAACATGTATGACCTCAACCTTGTAATAATATATCAAATTAACGAGTAGTGGACAGTTGTCTGCTAAAGTGTCTGGAAACTAAAATTAAGGAGTGACGATCGACGCTTATCTGCTCTCAGTAGTGCGAGTGCGATACTTTCCTTGTACGTCTTCCCAGGCCTGTGTCGTGTCTTCTCAAGTTCCCTGTCTAACTTTCGACATTACGTAGTTTTTGTTTTTGTACCTTGCAGGGGTGACCATGCTGGGAACAGGAAAAGGTTGTGTCAAATCTCCAGACATTCTACTCCAAGGGTCAGGCGTGGCTCCTCAGCACTGTTTCATTGAAAGACTTGACGTCGCGGATGAGGTCATTCTTCATCCCATCAGTGAACTCACGATCGTGGACCATTGTAAAGTCTATGGACCTACTCCTCTTCGATCTGGTAAAATATATCGAATATCATCTTCCGTATTCCGTACTCCGTACTGTAATTCTATCTTCTGAATAATGAGTCATGTCGAGAAATACCACGCAACATCTTCAAAATATTTAATCAGCCAAAAATGGATTCTTTCCATAGATTTAGAAATGTTGTACTCGATTCTTTCTATTTAAAATAGAACTAGAGTTCGTAAAATATCGAATAAAAAATAGGTGGCCGAAAACTACCTGGAATCTCTTCTAATTAAGAATGTTTACTTTTTGATGCCTCGAAGTTTATATTTTGAAAGAAAGAGCATTTCGATTGATCCAAATGTTCAAGTGCGATGTACACAGGATTTGTAACCGTAGAGTGGTTTGGTTTGGTTTCATAAAGCGATTTACAATTTACGAAACCAGTCGTGTTTCATTTGTTGCCGTTGTCGGTTCATTTCCCTCGCAATGTTTGACATGAAAACTAATGGAACCGTTGCTTTCTTACATTGTTGTGTGAACTATAGGAGTAGTACTTACTCGTTACATCCTTCAAATTTATTGTTATTGGTCCAGGCCAGGCGACACTTCAAAGTCCGAACTGACCTTGCCTTGCCTTGCGGAATTTTGAAGGGTTTCTCAGAGGAGTGGACAAGTGCAGTGCATTAAAATTTATGACGTAGTCCCTGATACCTTTTTTCTCTCTCCATTTCCCACACCCATTTCATCCTGTCAAACATAACGAGGAAACCACAATTCATGTAAAAATATAATCTACTAAAAAACAACTCTAGACATCACATCTAATGTCCGGTAGAAAGAGTAGAAGTACCACCGATTTTTTGGTATTTTGCAATTTTTGTTCACTCTAGGAATCTCCGAAACATTACAAATTATCCCAGACTGTACATGAGATGAGAGGTGCGAAAAAATTGTTTGCCGATATAACCTACATATTCGTGACCGACTTGGTATGACTAATACCAAACATTTTACATGAAAAGTTGTTTCCTTGTAAGTCTTTTGTATACTGGACTTCACCGTAAGACCGTTTATAGGATTCACCCATCCGTAGGAAAGTAGGATTTCCTAAAAATAAAAGAGGAAAGATTTCAAGACATTTCTCACCTTTTTACCCACAATCTCAGCCCTCGCACCCACTTCAGTGCTTTACTTGATTCCCGGTGAAACAAATGAGTCGGTCAGACAGATGAGACGCGACATGGTCAACGATTAGCCCTTTGATAAGGAAAAACTTAGGACAAACAAATGGTAGGAATTAAAAAAAGTGACTAAATCAAAGGAGAACAGCGCGCATGTAATTTAATGGTTGTCCGGAGCCGGCTTTACGTTGAGCAACAACGAGAATTTGAAATATAGCGTGAACATGTTGCGGGAAATAAGTCAAAAACCGACAGGAGGTCGAATGTCGTAATCTTTTGGTATTGGAGCCTTCCTGCGATAACCTATCTGGGACTGCATGACCTTGTAATTTCGGTATTTTTGAAAAAGTGGAAACTATTGAAGACTGGGATTTTGTTAATGATTGTTAGAAAATGAATCCCATAAATATTTGGTAATACAAGCACAAGAATATTAGTTTGAATCTATCAGGAAATTTCAAAAGGAATTCCAAGGATTCCAACCCGAAGCGAGCCTGATTTGACACGTGACCTGTGACATTTCATAACGATGAATATCTAAAATCCGAGTTTTGTGGTAAAAGAATGTCCTAATGAGTGTAAGGCGTATGGGGTTGAGACGATTGAAATTTCTATGCCTCGCTTGCTTCCCCTCCAGCCTCTTTCAAATTTTTTCGTCTTCAGATGGAGTATTGAAGATGAGAATATATTTATTTGAGAGACCCACGTTTCGGTTTCGGTGTTTGCTTTTCTGAAGTTGATTGTTGAAAGTTTACGCACTACACACTGCATATGCACGCCTGCTTGCCTTTCTTCGGATTGTCTCTTTTTTTTACACTTTTAGAGCTCATTTTTTATTATTCATTTGTCTCTTGGATTTGGTTCACTGCAGAGTGCAGGCGTCTACATTTCACTAATGTACGTAGTCAGTCGAGTCTCCGAAAAGAAAATGAAATGAAACCTCAACAGACGGTTTTTTTTCTTTGCTTTTCAGTCTATATTTAGTTTAGTGAGTTTTAAAAACATCATTTGTTCACATTTCATTGTCAGAGTCAATATTCCGTATCCGTACTATTTAATGTAACGGTGTGGACGTGTGTATACGCACTAAGGACATGCGTTTTCATTTGAATAGGAATCCAGTTAATTTTAACGGAAGTGCTGTGAGCTTTCACTTCAAGATAAATTGGGGATTTTGGCATAACCTTCTTAAATTCGTACTCGAAAGAACACGAACAACTTCGGTTAATACCCGATCTGATTTGGCTGAATATTAATGAAATTCTGAAAATTCGCATATAATGCGATGACCCCAACTTCTCTTCAACGGTTTAAACGTATTTTGTGATATTTCGCGTTGCAGCACTGTATTTTCGCTCGTGCTGAGCTCGGCATCCGATTGACTCTCACGTGTGGTGGCGTTAATTTCACTAGGTACTTGTTAAAAATTCGACAGTACGTCACTTATTTCCTGAATGTTTTCTTCATTCACTAACTTCGCGAAAAGCCTAAATTGTGCAAAGCATCTCTAATTAGCCAAATGTAATGGAGGACATTAACCTCTGTGAAGAAGACGAAGACTGTAAGTGAAAAATGACCTAACAATGTTAAATGAAGCATTGAATGAATAAACATTTTTGGCCTGGAGGAGTCCCTAATTAATGCTCGCAATCCACAAAGAATTTGATTATGTAGGTGCGCACTATTATTTAATTAAGCCAGACAAGTCGATTATAATCTAGTTTAAATCAAAGTTGTAAAATAAAATTTATGAACTCAGTCTGACACTAGTCAGTTGCATGGGTTTCGACAGGCGGTGTCATAAATTCTCAAGCTGCTCAGTGCATAAAAAAAATAATTAGCGCTTGGAGCAAGTGGGCTCCTAGTTTTCTAATCATAATCTGTCTAACTGGAGTTTTGTCCTAAGTTTTGCATAACTTCTGACCGGTTTGAAACCTCACAAAAGGTAAAGTTGATCACTTTTGGAACTGAACCGGCTTTCGGCTCGCGTTCAGTTGGAGTTAGAATTCATACAACAAGGGACACTATTTTGTTCAAAATTCAGTTTTATCTAGACTTATAAATAAAGTGGTCTCTCTTGTTATGAATTCGAGGATTTAGTAGACCGTTATGAAAATCTAGAGAGAAATTTGAAACAAGCTTGTCCCTTCATCCGATTCTGTGAAATGAAGCCTGTGCTGGTATGCAAAATCCTTGGCTCGAATCATACCGTCATATTCGTACTTGGACTCTCAAAATCCCCCGAACCTTACAGATTTCAATTCGATCTGAGTTTAACATCCGAATACTGTTCGTTGTAATATTTTACTTTTTACTACAAGCTTGCGGCAGAGCCAGCACACTCGTCCTTCCCGTCCTGGTATTTTTTTTATTGCTGATTAAATGCATGGGGTGAAAAAGAAATGCTGTTTCAAGAATTTCTTGGTGGGTTATTGGTATCGCCCCGATCTCATCTCATCTCTAAAAATCTTCTGAGGAATCAGCACCTGAGGAACTCATAAAAAATAAAGCCCAGCTTTTGTCTCAGCAAGGGGTAATCCCTCGAAGTGTATTTCATTCCATCGCTTGGCACTTCGACTTCACATTGGGGACTGGCATTGTTACAACCACCCCGGCAGACAAATCAAAGTCAAACAAGTTAGCATATAGGGTAGGTCAAAGCCATATCTCAACAATATAAAAGTGTATAGAATATTGACGGGTCACGATCAGTCGGTCTGCCGGTATTGTGGTAAGGGTGAAGGGAACTGAAACTGCTTCAACATTTTATTTGAGTTTGAACATTCATGGTCCAAACGAAGCAGCCTTTCATTTCCCTTTCAGTTTATTTTTTTGAAATTCTATTTATGTCACTTTTGACAAATACCATTTAAAGCAAACAGGAAGCTTTCTCAAGAGGTTTGGCTTTGGCTTTGCTATTACAAAAGATTTGTTGTGGTGGGTGGGATTTGGTAAGGTTAGTTTCTACATTTACATTTTCAAAGCGTTTCTAAATGGTGTGGTTCAACTCACACAGCACGATGGTTGCAACTAACTCATAATATAAACAACCGGTCATTTCACAGGAAAAAGAATGATCTGTAGTTTAAATTCTTCGTATAAACTATTATAATTTGTCAGTTTTGGAGATCTGAAGGTGGCAGATTGTCGGTACATACATATAATTCTAATTTTTTATAATTAACTCCACACTGAATTTGCTGAATATAAATAAAAAGTTTAGGCGACGGGAAGTTCGATAAATTGGAAGTCATTCTGAGACCTAAGTATAGTGCCGGGAACCACTCCAAAATTCGATTAAAAAAGTTGATCAGTAGAGGAATAGCCCACTGTGTTTCGCTAGAATTCTTGAGAGTGGTCACCACAATAATTTCTATGGATGAATTTTTCACATTTATCACCGGGGCACTTGAAATTGCTAACAGCGATGAAGGCTTATATTTTGTCGTTTAGAGTACACTATTCTTATATACCAGAAAACCCTTTGTTCGAATATGAACCAGGTGGATCCATCTAGGAAAGCAAAGAGAAGAGAAGCCAATTCCCCGTTCAATGCGAAGCTGGGGTATAGTGAGAAAACGGACAGTAGGACAGACAGAGATTCCTGCATGAGGCCATGGATTTTATTGGTATAGTATAGTATGCTTCTTTCCAGTAAATTTCTGGTAAAATACCACGTACGTAAGGGCTCACTGTCGTTAAGGCTCTACTTAAATGAAATTCACATGGAAGAATTTTATTCAAGTGATCGCCATACTCGCAATTCTTCTATCCAAGACTCAACTCAAATGAACCTGTTACTCCCACTATTTACATTTGTACTTATATCTTGCCGCCTGATTTCTTGTTATGTGTTCGGTCAGTCATTTTATTTTATGTTCTTGGCATCCGTAAACCATAAAAAGAGCTAACAGGAACTGGCTAGACATTTTAAGAACTTTGACTTTAACTTTTTCACATTCCATTTTGAATTGAAAACAAACAGTCATTCGAGGAAGTTTGAAATTAGGAAGAGGTAAAAGTTCAAGAGACGGATGTATATGTACGACGGAACGTCTTCTCTACGGATTTCTTTATAGAGATCTTGTTTAAGAGTTTCCTCTTAAAGTATAAAACCACTTAATAAGGCCGAAACTGATGAAGTGTAAACACTTTGTACAGTGGCGTCAAAAATTACTGAACGAGAAGACCGTAAAATTATAGCGATAGTGCAATACATTCTTTATGTTCGTTTTCAGAATGTTTACGCGCTGCCATTACTTCCTTCCTATATTTCAGACTCTCTATTAGTTCAATGCATTTTGTACCACAATTGTCCACTTTGTTCATCAGTTGGCGTACTTCTAGTATACTTCTAAAAATGCTGATCTCGTCTGTTCGAGACGGACATCTCTGTTTAATACTACACAATTTCTCGTGCTAATTGGCCTTCGGTAGTGCGGCATGGTCTAACAAAATCACATATTTATGAGTCAGTGTTCAAATTGGTTACGCTATGCTGCAAAGGAGAGTTAATTTTGACGTATTTAATTTGGATGTAAGGATAATTATGTACTGTTGAACTATTGACCCAGTGAGCATTAAAACAAAGAAAACAAAGCATAGTCAAATTTGATGTCAAACTGTACACTGATGACAATGACAAATGTTCAATGTAAAATCACACAATTATATTTAAATTACAGCCTCTTATTCTCTCACCTTAACGTACTTGATGACAATTTGACAATTGAATTAATTATTGAGGAACCTGTCCACGGCATTTTTAACTATTTTCAATACCACTTATTTCTATTTTTTATATATTGTTTGTCGACGGACAGGTCATGAGTTATCTAATCTGCCAGCACCTGCATGCCCCTGACTGGCGACTCCACATGATCAAGGTGTCACGCCGTTGACTTATTTCGTGTGTAAAAATTATACTTTTTTAAGTGAATCCATTTCATTTCCATGCCCACAGGAGGTGAACATCGCACAATGCAATGAGCCGCAATGGACTAAATTCCCAACATAAAATATTAAAGACTTCTCATAATAAATAAAACGTAACAAGGTTCCCAAAAGTTTTCCTCGCACTCGCGCCTACGATGTATGGTTCAGGTTTTTTAAATGTGATGAAGTTAATCAGGGTCAAAAGAGTCAGCATGGGTCCAAATCTGGGTTCCTTGTTTCTAACCCTTCCAGCAAATGTATAGGTTTAGGTTCTACTTTTTTTCATACCCAATTATTTATGTTTAATTAAAACTTCTTCCAGTGGGTTCTTCCAATTCTTAACCTTTCCAAGTTCAGTGCAGGGTGGTGCATCATAATTCAACCCTTCGATCCCAAAGTCCAAGGTGGAGGTTACCAAATGATTGGATGACCATATTTTCATTTTCTACAGAATTTAGTCTGGAATCCAAATAGCTGCTAAGGATTCCAATCACATAGGAATTAAGAGAAATTTGCACTGCATTGTGAAGGTTTTCCGCCACTTGTATTCCCCAATCATCCGGTGGCTTCCCCGAGGGTCTCTATAGAATGTCGCGAAGGGGAAAGCAGCTATAATTCATTAATTTTCTTTAAGACACTGAAGTAAAACCTAACTTGAAACTTGAGGTTTAATTGAAACCAATGCAATCCAACCTCCACAAAAAATCTCGGATTTTTGATCATTACATGGTGACGGTGAAGTCAATTATTGCGAGTATTAAGAACTTTCCACAACAAACTTAAATTTTCCAGCAAGCGTTTCACAAATAAGCATTTCACAATGACTTATTTGTGGCAACACTCCGGTTCTATAAGTTATGAACCACCCTGTAAGTGATACTAGTGCCAAAATCCATTAGTCATCCTTCTTCGTGTTAACAAATAACGATTCTCGCAGAGAGAGTAGCTTACGTAATATATTTTCAGCTTAGTCGTTCGTTGCTGATAAGGCAGGCAAGTGTCGAAAGTCAAAACGAAAGTGTTTTAAGATAGAAGGTCTTTTTTTTATAGTTTGCATTGCATGCATTCCGTCGGAGTTTGTATACACTTCATGGCTCAGAGCACTTAAAAAATTGAAAAATAACTCGTCAAATAATTTCCCCACTTGATTCTGTTTTTCTCCAGGTAATGTGATTTTAATCGGTGAGTCACACTCCTTTCAATATGAACAAGCCCCCTCAACTCAAGTCCCCCCGGAGCGACACTTAATGATGAATCAATATCAACATCAACGACTCCAGAATAATCATCACAATTCCAATTCAAATCACTCATCTCAAATGTCGGAAGGAATAATTGAAGAATCTCCTTATGCTATCATCGTAAGGCCAGGTAAAGCCAGACCGTATTACTTTATAAACAATGAACTGGAATTGATTTTCATTTTAAAATACAGCGTCATGAGCATGCGTCATTTTTGACCCGAGGATAGGTAGTTTGTTATCAGGAATCATTAATGGTAGTATTATTCGAATCTATCAACTGAATGAATATCTAAGCAGATAATATGGCCTGGCAACTCAGAGTGCGAAGGTGTAATGGCAATGTGGAAAATATCCACAACATTGAAATTTGCTAGTGCCCGTTTTGCGACCAATAGAGAAGTCAAAATTTGAGTAAAGAATTCTTTTTAATCGAGTCATGATGTCATATTTGCAAACGATTCAGTCTAGACTTATCGGCCAACAAATATCATTTTTATTTAAATGGAGCTCAAAATGAGCGAAGCCTTTGGTAGTTCTCTGATTTTTTTAAATGCCGACTTTTCATCTTATTATATGCTCTTAATAAGAATTTGCAGTTCACATGTAATCAGAGACTTTAACAGTATCTAAGGCATACTGCAGTATCGATACTCAAATATTGAAATACATTTCTACACATGATTGACAAAATTGAATAACACACACCGTTCAAACACGGTCTAATGTCTACTGTCAGCCATGGCTGCATATCAACGGACGATTAGAAAATAATTATTAGGAACTGTATGCCAAACAGATTATATGCAGCAAATACAAGTACGAGTGTAATGACTTATGTGATGATGCATTTTTAATTTTTTGTAGTCTGGGGATCTTCGCTCTAATTCTCTAAGGTGACGAACTTCGAAAATCCAAGAAATGATTCCGGAATTCTTAATTATTAGATATAATAATGCTACGCGTATGTCTGCATGTGAGATGAGGTATTTCTGACACATTCCAAACTCGCATGTTTAACGTTAGTGTGAGGTTGAGCTAAATGTACAAGTGCCAGGCAAGGTGCTTGCCTGGCACATAATTCCACAAGGAAACCAAGTGACAGGAAACTACGAAGGAATGCAATTTAAAATCCGTTGCATGTATGCGAAAAGAATTATTGTCGGTTCAAAACATTATTGTTGTTCAAACAAATAACCCTTGCTTCTTTTGATGCTATGGGCCATATTCTGACGGAAAGGTAAAGATAAAGAAAGCCACGTTTTCAAATGCGTAGTCGTCTAGTACTCTTCGGCCGGTATCAGTTAGTAAATAGCTAAAAAGATAAGTGATAACTAGTTTGATAAATAAAGTTGATGGAAAAGACAGAAATATATCAAGTGTGTACGTCGGTTACTCGGTTAGCTAAGCCTTTCATGCGTTCCTATCTCTCTCAAAAAATCCTCTTCACACTATTTCAAAGCGTAGAAGTAGAAAAAATATTCCACAAGTTTCATTTTGTTGTTCCCAAAGTACACCAAGTGTTTTGACACGTCTTTAAATCTTACCGTAGCAATGTAATATTACACGTGAAATCTGGAAATTTTCTGTGCTTGTGTTCCAAACAACTAAAACGTGAGAGTTTCGGTTTGTTTCATTCAAGTCTAGCTTTATTCAAATGTCAACAAATTCTTAAGAAGCCTTACTATTCTGAGTAAAAAAGAAAAATCAGGGCTCGGACGGTCCCGGTCCAGGACCAGGATCGGACCGGGACCGGACCGGCGGTCCCGGTCCCGGTCCAATGTTTTTGGGACCGGTGACAACGGTCCAATCCCGGTCCGGTCCCGATCCTGCCTTTCGGACCCGGGACCGGACCGGGATTGGACCGTTAGGACCGGACCGGTACATGCTAATTGCATGTACATATATATACGGTCCAAACCCGGTCCGGTCCGGTCCCGGTCCCGGTCACGGTCCCAACGTCAGGACCACCGGTCCGGTCCCGGTCCTAGCCTCAGGACCGGACCGTCCGAGCCCTAGTTTAAGTAAATATAGTAAAATGAAATATTGCACGCGAAAGACATTCCCTGCTCAAACACTAGAAGTTATTTCAAGAATTGGACATCACAAATTACAGCACAATATTAGGTCAATTGCTCTTCACAAACTTACCAAGATACAGATTATAATTTCTTTCAAAATGCACATTCAGACAAGTGGGAACTACTTAGGGTGTAACCCAACGATTTGGTCCAAATTTTTTTTTCTGGACCTTTGCCCCAGACCCTCAAAAATATTATTAGCTTGATTCTAGTATGTGATATACCATTGTACTTTTCACCAAATTTGATCTCAAGACCCAAAATTTTTTGATAACCAAAAAAGAAAAATTTCAGCAAAGCGTTGAAATGTGTGGAATAATAAATTAGAAGATGTATACCATGTTTAATTTGCATGTTTAAATGTATTTTCGGCCAGAACTCAATAATTCGTGTAATAATAATTTTCTCACCGAAAATACATTCAAATATTCAAAGTTATGAGGTTTTTCATCATCTAATTTATTATCCCACACATTTCAACGGTTTCCTAAATTTGTTTTTTCGATTTTTGAAAAAAAATTAGATCTTGAGATCAGTTTTGGTGAAACGTACCATAGTATATCCCATGCTAAAATCTTGAGAACAGAAAGTCCCCTCTTTCCCCTTCTTCGAAAAAATTTCAAACATTTTTTAAGAATCGAGTTTCGAGAGTTGCTCGAGCTGATAACATTCTTATTCTTGAGGGTTTGGGGAAAAGGTCTTTCAGAAAAAAGTTTGGGTCACATTGCTTAGTTACACCTAAAGTAGTTCCCTCGTCAGTCACAGCTCCATCCGTCCACTTGGAAAGTAAATGTTAATCTTTAATTAATTCTTATTCAAAACGGAAAATTTGGCTTCTGTATTTCTGTATATTGTGATATTTACCTTTGGAGACGTGAAATTCTGGGCCCAATATTTGAACCGATTTTCCGTGCTGACTCACACTTAAATTGCATGATTTATTTTTTACAATCAAAATTGTTAAAAAATGTTTCGCCATATCTATGAGGTAATTCCAGTCCATCTTAATTAAGGAAGCTATTATTGCGAAAAACATTTAGCATAAATTGTGTGGGTATTCTAACCCGTGCCAATTACGTGTGTGGATCTGCCAGGTGAGATATAGTCACAGTGTATACACTAGTCCGACTTCTGAAACTTCCCGATGCCGTTTCAAGGTCAGTTTATGTTACGGGTCTCAGGAGTAAATGCAATAATATAGACGAAAGCTAGCTAGTCTAAGAATTTTAACTTCCACAATATTAAACGTAATATGGACTTTATCATGTTTTTCTGAACTTGACACTACAATCAAAAAAGGCCAAAGTTTAATTAGAGGAAACGACTGTTTATTCTTGATTCATCTTTAGCTCTTCCCGGAAAAATTCAAAAAATTCAGTTGTCTGTTCGTTGTATTATTCAGTTTTTCAATAAAACCATTGCAAAGACTAAAGAGTAGAATTGTGGATTTTCGGGACATCTTGGTGGGGTACTAGTAGGCGACAACAAAATATTAGACTACGGAGGTTGTTGAGTTACTCAACTGGAAGGAGGCAAAAAAGGATGCAGTACGTGACGTCATTTCCTTTGTGAGAATACAAGCCCTTCCAATTCCTTT
>JAQFYE010001876.1:0-20514 GCA_034694305.1 Protaphorura glebata | reverse complement strand
GCCATGCTACCCATACTTTACTCTATGGCTCTGCCTCATAGACTTAACAATACAACCCGGTCTCGAATTGAACCCGGTCAAAATTTTCGATTTTGCAAATAGAGCCCAGGGGCTATAATTGAAGTTCTCCGGTAGGTTACTTACTGCTGGCGACACACCTCATGAATGAATGATATTTTCCATATGTAACTACTACTAGGGTCGTATTCCCGATGTCAGATTGGAAGTTGACCCATGCTAGAAATATGTTATCTGTCGACGTCAGTATAAAAAGTATGACATCTAACCCATTCAAATTATTTTAAGGGGATTAAACATTGTGACCAGCAGAGGTGTTATGAAGAAGTTGATGACACTAGCAAGACCTTGTGAAATCATAGTTTGCAGAAATGAAGACAATGTGCTTACTATATGGAACGAGTTTAAGCCATACGGGTGTGGAGGGATAGATGTCTCTACTGGCACAACGGTTGAAGACCTCCTAAGCAAAGGTAAGCGAAAGTACTCATAACGAATTGATAAGTATTTGGAGTCGTGCTGCGAAAGTATCCATACGTTTTGTTTTAGAATTCTAAAATTGAAATTTCCATATTGTACTTGCCTAGAACCAACGGGTATTTATGAACCCGCTAAACGAATTTACGGGATTTTTCATACGAGGCTCGGTGGGTCATCAGTTCTGTACCACGCAGAAGTTGATGCTCTCAAGAGTGAAGTATCCAGGGATCCGAACCAACGACTCTCTATGAGAGACTTTGTCGAAGTTAAAACTGTCTCTTCCAGGACCCTACAGGGAAAAAAACATAACTTCTTTCGGTAAGAAGCACTTGTGAAATTTGAACAACTAGATCGCCTCTGTATGTCGACAGTATATCCCATGCGGAACATCCCTTTTCATCGAACAGTGGGTTCGGTCCTGATAAATAGAAGGCAATTAAACTTGGAATTCCAATCTAGTCTGTGGCGTATATATCTGCTGAATATCGGATGCACTTCCATCTAACGAATTTATAATTGATTTCTGAATATTGATCTCCAAAATAATAAGTATCATGATTTTTTTTTAAAACCTACAGTAAAAGCCTAGCGGAATGGTGGGCTCAATGTGCACTGGCCGGAGTGGAGAAGGTCGTTTGTGGAGTTCTGAATGAGGAGTATCAACCATATACATTCGACAGTAGATTCATTGAACTCCAGAAATTTCTTCATCTGAGAGTCAGTGAATTCTCAAAGAAGAGTGAAGAGGTCATTGGACAAGAGCCCAATGTAAGTTCGATTTGTCACATTTAAAGAATTCATAGGCGTAAGGACGAACGCCACTAATAAGCACCTACATAAGTCTAATAAAGTACAAAATTCTCGACAATCAACGGCATGAATACCCGATTAACTTTACCCCAAATAAACTTAATCTTACCCAATTAATCCTGAATCTGTCTAGTGGTTTTAAAATGGAGATTTTTGGCACCTCGGGACTTTTAACGGTGTATACCATGATTATTCTTAATATTCTATTTGAATTTTATTGTACACAGTTGTGGTCGGAGGCAAGTCTCACAAACCAGCTACAATCAACGCTGGACCAGGTGAGGGATCGATTCCGTGGCCCAGGCATTCAGAACGGGAAACCATACAGAGTTCTAGTAGAAAAAAAGTGGGATTGTAAAACACAGAGAGAGTATGTTTATGTAGGAAAACCTTGTGAAGTCTAGTTTTTGTACCCTTGTCAACATATTTTATTTTTGCTCTATATTCTTTTTATTAATTTATTTAATATTATTTTTTAATTGTCGACTGTATCAGAGCTTCTAATTTCAATTCATATAATATAAATCCATCAAGTTATTCGAAATCGTCAGTTTGTTGTTAATGTTTGAATATGTGCAAAAACCTATAAGCCAAATATGACCATATCCTATTAAAATTTATTCACGCACAAATTATCATGCTTTTGGATAACAAAGTAATCGACAAAAATATAAGGCTTTGAACATTTCGCGCTTTAGGGATCAAAGGCCTCGACCTTTTTTAACTCTCGTGAAATGCGTATAAGTGAAAGACTTGTTCTTGAAATTCCCTTACACGCGTTTCAAATTCCTGTCAGCATTTCACTTTTCGTTTTGAATTTTTGGTAAAAAATCTAATATGGTCTTATCGTAATCGAAACAAAAAATTATACAGGGTTTTCAATTTCTTGCACAAACGGACGATGTACTATTGCAAATTGTCATTGTAATTTCTGAAACTGAATCTTTTTTCTTAAAATTCGGAACTGTGATTAGAGATATGCTGACACGAACCTTCCACTATGTGTTCGGATTTGCCTACCATTCCTATATGCTCTAGGAGAAGACGCTACGTTCTACGATCATTAAAGTGGATTTAATGCCAACCTTTATGATTAGTAACCTTTCCAAATCATCTATTCCATAATAATACGATAACGTTTCTGAGGGAGAAAATCTCATTTGACCGAATGCCACCCATTTTGTGCAACATTTATGAGCACAAGTTATGTATGAAGAGAGAAACGGTGTTTTGCAGGTTGGATCATTTTTTAAACGGCCGGTTATAGGTTTTACTGCCAGTTTACTTTCTCTCCTTGACTCCAAGCGTTCCTTCCAAACTATGTAATTCTTGGAATGTTTCACAAACTATGTAACTGTTGGAATGGTTCACAAACAGTACTTTAGGGACTAAGGCCACCAGACGGTACTCTGGTGAATACTTGAAGCATTTCTTATAAAATAAGGAATGAGTCTGTCTAGGAGGACATAGGAACACATTTAAGTGGATTCAGACTCATACTTCGCCTGGACCTGGCAAAGAGAAATTGTCAGAACTCACTTCATCGAAAAGTCTGAGATCATAGGTGTTGTCGTCATCCGCAAAGTAAATGACTCCTTGAGGATCCGCGTAATTCTCACGAATCCATTGTAACCCACGGTTCCGGTTCGAAACCCCACGAGCTTTAACTTTTTTCTTTTGCTCTTCCTTTGGCATTGGAGCTGAAAGTACAAAAATTCAATTCAAACATTCTTACAGGTGAAACACGTAACACGAAACACGTAATATTTGACTATTCTTAGAGATTTCTATACGATGTTCCTGGAAATTCTAATTTATTCTCATAAAATTTCGAATTGCGTAGAGATTTTACTACTCTGACCTTGAAACCTTACCAGAGCGACCACCTGATCTGCTACACAAACGTCCGATCGCTATAGATTCTCTTCCAGTTTCACCTACTTGTACCGAACAACCAAATTTTTGTCACTGAAACGCGATCGCTCGGGACAAGTTTCGGAGTCATTTGTCAACTTTATTTTAAATCGTAGAATCAATCATGGCATGACAGATTTAGTACTTACCGAGCATATGTAAGTAAGGAATGCCACTCCGCCTGAGAAGGGCCGCAACGTGTGGACTCAGAACCTCAGCGTCTTCAATGACGAACCACATGATGGATGGAACGTGCATAAGAGTTTGAGACAGTCTTGTCAAGTCAGGGATCTGTTCAGGTCTTTTATACGTGGGCGTGATCACATAGATCGTCGGCAATTTATCCGCATTACCTACAAAGTAACGGAAAACGTACAACGTTAGAGTCAAGCAAGGAAAAAAGTATCTGGATAAATAAATAATCATAAATCATTCAGACACTTCAGGTCCAACAATTTCATGGCCCTTTGCTCCTGTTTCTCACGGATACGGACAAGAAAAACGGATTCCTGGAACCAAAGACATTTCAGAGCTTAGAAGTGACTACGTAGGGTGGTTCATAACAATATCATCGTACCCCTGGAATCCAAATTGGAGATTTCCAGAATAATAGAACCTTATACGCATTCACCATTAAATTCTTTGTAGAATGTATATCTCACTTTGTTCTGTGAATTTTTGTCTCAACGGTAATGGGTGTGATAAGTTATGGAACACCATGTATATGAATGAATTCTGGACGTTTTAAACCGAAACATCCGTGTCTCGCAATCATTCTCGCTTTTAGTTTGACACTTTGTAGAAAAAATGTTTAAAAAAAAATACAGAGTTACTGCGTACAAAAATAAGGAGGGACAGTGTCTTTCCAAACAATAAAATGCTGAAATATGTCTTTTTGAATGACTTTCACCCAATAGAAAGGAGCAATAAAAGTAATGTGAGTATAAAAGAGAGTAATTCAGGTAAGTCGTTCCAGATTTTGACTCCAGCTATACATTTTCAACGTAAGTTCGACTTTGCCCGAGACAATAGTGCACTTAAAATGAAGTAAAACTACGGAAGGCAAAAGGTTGCCGTTACAGTACGAGGCTTTAGTGTTAGTGGATATGAATGGATAGTATTTTTTATAGAGTTCAGGAAAAATTCAACCAACCGTTATCATTGCCGTTTAATAAAGGCTGTCAATCCTAGAGTTTCCAGAATTCTGGTTTTCATGCACCACTATTCTTCTAAAAATAGCGCCGTGGGAATAACGTCGAAAATAAAATATTAGGAATTCTGGCTAGGTTACTTAGCAAATTAGGTCCGCCGCCATTCTTTTTGAAATCCAGACAAAGGGACAAAGAAGATTATTTGTGTGACACTAAATTATGATTTTTTATCCCCTTGTGGTCTCACAAGAAAATCTTGCCTTTCTTAAGATCGTCTTTTCCAGAAATGAGATCCTGACTTGGACTCGGATTTCAATTCAATTAGTAGGCCAGACCACAACTTTCACCGTTGTTGGCTGAGAGTCAGACGACCACTTTCATCTAAATTCCGAGTGAGACCACATGTGGTTTTCCGAGATCTTAATTAATTTTGTGTTTTTATTTCATTTTTCACACTGAGAGCTTTGAAATGATAGGGATAGAGAATGGATGGTATGTTTTGTTGTTGGAGCTATTTTATGATCTAATGTCCTACCCGCCTGCTACGACACTCACGCCCACACATAAAATCCTCCTTTCTTTTGAGCATGGGAATGCGAGTGCTGGGCTGACTCGTGGCATGAATAGAATACAATGCAACAAGAAGCAAAGGAAAATATTTGGTATTCATACGTGATAGCATACTAGGAAAAAACAGGTCTTTCATCTGGTCGGAATTCAGAATCTCACTTCACTTGTTATAACAGAAATTGCAAGCAGCATAAAAATGTCCAGAAACCAGACCAGGGTTTGGTTGAATTTGGACCAAGTCAAAAAATTTCGAGTCCCGAATTTCCAGGAATATTTTTTTGGTCTGATCTTTGGGATTGATGATATTTCGAGGACTTATTGACCTTTCTTTCAAAATTTTAGAAAATATTTCGAGAAAAATATTATAGAGCCAAAAAGTATTCGAAAGGAGGGGACACAAAACTTTTAGGAAAATGTACGTCGTTGGAGATCGGTGGATCTTTATGTTGTAGCTAACGGTACAGCTTTTGTGAAAGTCGTGCCCCTAAAGTCTAACAGATTATCCGTTAGAAATACACAGTGGGCATGTAACGTGAAAGCGAGTAACTTTCACTTTCGCTTTCACCCTACATGCCCACTGTGTATTTCTGGCGGCCAAACGGTTAGACTTTAGGGGGTAGGATCTTCACAAAAGTTGTTCAGGATGCCACCAGCTACAACATCTCAAAACTCGACGGAATTCCAACGGTGTACATTTTCCCGTAAGGTTTGTGCCCCCCCCTATCATGAATCACAAAGATCTGGGAAAGAAAATTGGTCCTGCAGTTTTTTTCAATTGATCCACACAGGTGACCGAACCATGTTCAAATAACAGAGAAACGCGAATAGTTAGGAAGAGTGGTCCATAGGAGAAAATTCATATTTCATTAGATTTAATGAAACCTTTTTAAATTTAGTTGTAATTGACCACTGCACTGTGACAGGAAGGACGTCTTCAATCGAATAACGGTTTAAATATTAGTAGGACTCACGTTTAATTGAACAAAGAAGCTTTTCATTTCTCAGGCTCTCTAGGACTCGATCTGAGATGTTGTGCACTATGACGTCATCAACACGAATTGAAATTAGCCGACTACTCATCACACCGACGTCATCAGGTCCAGTCCCCAACTGTTAAGAAATGAGGAATAAATATTAGTTTTAAAGTTAGAGAATATTAGACATTTTTTACTATGAGTATTATGTCCATTTTACGAGGCGACAGCAACATTGGACAGACGAAAGTGAGATAATATACAGGGTCACGCATAACCTTTGCCACACCCCCTGTAGCCCAATCTGGGGCAGCCGGACAAAAAGTGAGATAAGCATTTTGTTGAGAATCTTAATGCGGATCTAGGGAGCCATTCCGATTAAAAATCCGTTGCGCGTAGCGGCGCTGACGAGCGTTTTAGTAAAAAACGGCATGAAAAGACTCCAAAAATTAAGGTTTCTGCTACAAAAACATGCCCGAAATATTTTTTTTCGAAAATTCCGTTGATGCCACCTCTTTTGCAATAATTTTTTGCAATTTTTAAAATTTTGTTGGACCGGTTTGGAGAAAGTTGATTTTTCGCTTCCAGGCCGTTTTGCTGCAAGAAATCAGATTTGTCCCTCCAGAAGCCCTGCCAGTGAAAAATCGACTTTCTCCAAACCGGTCCAACAAAATTTTAAAAATTGCAAAAAATTATTGCAAAAAAGGTGTCATCAACGGATTTTTCGAAAATTTTTATTTTGGGCATGTTTTTGTAGCAGAAACCTTAATTTTTGGAGTCTTTTCATGCCGTTTTTTACTAAAATGCTCGTCAGCGCCGCTGCGCGCAACGGATTTTCAATTGGAATGGCTCCCTAGATCCGCAATAAGATTCTCTACATGCAATCTCACTTTTTGTCCGACTCCCCCAGATTGGACTGCAAGGGGGGTGGCAAAGGTTATGCGTGACCCTGTCCATTCTTCTTACGCCGAACTTATAATAGCTGCCAACAAATTTTGAATCAAAAATCATCTCTCCAATCCCTATTGCGTTAACTTTATTTTACTTCACAAAATTTTGTACACCGTGTTAACTAACCAGTTTATATCCACATAAAAAGGCTCTATAATTTGTATATTGTACTAAATAACGATGAAAATAGAATGAAAGTCTTCCTTGTTGGAATATATGTAGAATGCGAAGTTCTGCTGCGAGGATGTATAGATATACTCATGACTATATTAATTAAGGTAAATTACCTTATCTACCCACTGCACTGGAAAATCTATAATCCAATCACGTTCAATCAATTTTACACAACTTCAACAGCCAAGCAACAAAGCGAGAAAGCGCGTCCAATTCATATAACGAACAAGTTGATTATCTCCCTCTAAACGTCTCGTTATTTCCTTAATTGCTTTGCCACTCAAAACTGACAATCCAGTGGAAATCGAATTAGAAATGATTCATGAAGAAAAAGTAAACGATACTAATCTTTTTCTTTCATTTTAATGGGCTGAATTAGTAATAAAGGGTGTTCTAGAAACCAGAAATGGGTCAGACGACACCGAGCTGCTAATAAAGCTGAGATATACATTTTGACAGAATTATTTCAAGTGGAAGTGGCGATGGTGCCGGTTATGACGTCATACGGGTAGCATACTTGAGAAGATCTGAGAATTCTAGAGTTTCTGTATATTTGGAAGTATTCTTCTGCCACGGTACTTATTTATTTTTCCTGGCTGTAATCCTATAAATAGATTCCCAGTTGCATAGACCGGAGATTTACTCCATAAAAGTGGGGCAATAAAACGTTAGTTTTAATTGTATTTGGTCTGATGTGAGGCGGAGCGTGGGGAATTAGACGCAGGGTGGATAACGGAAACGGAGTTAATATGAAGTGGCATGTGAGAGAGTGTAATTCGGAAATGGATGAAATAGATCGAGTGCCTTTAGATGTACTCGTCTCTCTGGAGAACATCAAAATCTAACACACAAAATCCTATTATTTGAGCCAACCAGGAGTGTCCGATATTAATTCTACAAAACGAACCATGGTAACTTTTCCATGTCTATTTAGTATGTCGTATACTAGAATCTCATAATTAGGGTGTGTTCAAAAGTTAAGACCATGTACCATCTCATTAAGACTACCTTACAAGACCACGGAATTTTAGAAAAAAAAGTCCTCAGTCAAATTCGGTGACATTTGAAAGTGTACCAAGTTCGAAAAAGAAACCGTCGTTTATTCTATACATGGTATCGTATCTGCAATTTCAACGATGCTCAAAGCTCTTCGCAACTCTATAGTCACTAATACAAAAACTACTGACGATAATGACGCTCAAATGTCAAAAATTGCTTGTTCCTTGGCCCATACAGTCTATAACGGCTATTAACAGTTTCTTGGAATTCCTGCAATTTGAAAGTCATCTTCAACATGTTTATTCTGACTCTTTTTCTTTTGGCAACTCCAAGTTCGACTGACAATAGTATTCGAATGTCAAAATGTCATCCTGAACCTGAACATGAGTTGTGTAAAAAGATAACACATGTCTCCGCGCAATAGTAATTTGACGTAACATACGGGACAAAGGATTGTTGACATTCAATTGTTTGTTGTTTTTTAGTGTAAATGATAGAACGAGTCTATTACATACACAACACAGAGAGACAGGAGTAGAATACAAAGCATTACGGACTGCTGAGATAGAATGTAACATATAAGTAATCGATATTAACTACTTCTGAAAGTAAATCAAATTCCCCAACTCGCTTTGACATTTTTTGTGTGGGGGAAAGCTTATTAAAGTCAACCAGAAACTTGGAGACTCTTCATCATTCTCTGGAGACGAAAAGTGTTCCAGGAATCTATTCTCGTGTGGAGCTTCTCCTTTATGAAACAAAAATACACCATCATGACGTCTAGTATAGTAGCCTCGCCAGTCGCGACACCATAACTACTCTCTGAAGAACGTATAAAGAGTGTAATTTTCATTCTTGCTAATACAGTTCGCCTCAGGAAGGTACCTTGTGTAGGTGTAAATCTTTTTTAAAGCCGAAATTACCTTCATAATCGTATTGTGTAAGAAATTGTGTTTCTCTAGTTATCTTAAAAGGGGGATAATGGTAGGAAAGTACTATTGAATGAAGTAGAGAAAGCTGTAGAAAATAAAGTGAAGAAATATTGGGTGAAAAGGAAGAGAGACTTTGGTAACGTGACAAACACTTATCATTCTCTTTCACCCCAACCTGCCTATCATCAATTAGGTGAATCCAAATTGCTCTTCCTCTCAATGTCTCCCCATTAGATGAACTCAACGTGACTTATTTGATCTTTGGGCGTTGTCAATTTGTTCTTCCATTTCTACGATCCATGATGCACGAATCACACGCCATCCAACAAGAATTACCCATAAAAATAGCACAGTGGAAGCAAATAAGCAAACGGAAACGTCCAAGAAAGTAAACAGCTAATGTTAAAATGCTACAAAATTAGGCTGTCGTAGTGCGAAAGTAACAGGTAGCCATGTTTCACAGCTCTATGTGGAGGGTTCTACTCTCTGGGGCAGACAATGCATGGTTATTGCTTTAAAGAGCTTTCACTCTACTGGAGACCGCTGGCAGTACAATTATTAATCATGAATTAATGTTTCGAAGAGGTAACTTATTATAAATCTGACTTTCTCCAACATATGCACTTGCATTGTTTGGTAAAATATTAATAATTGGCGGATGTCTACATAAAATAAGAAGTAATTTGTTTGCACAGAAAAGATGTTTGCCTCTTGTATTGCTGCAATTTCATGTGAATTTGGTTACAAACGAATATGTTCCAGGAAAAATTTATTTCGCATTATATGCCTTTTATATTGATACACTCTAATAGCGGCCTAATTATGTTGATATTAAAATGTTCATAAACATGCCTATTTGTACGAACTATCGAGTCGCTATATTCCGTTTCCTTGAAGATGCTCGAGATGTACCAGATACGCCGAATTTTAGCCAATTACAGTTAATTTCAAATATTTAGGGTTAAAGTAGAAAATCCTTTAAAAATATGCACACATTAATTGACAATCACCGAACACCATTATCTAGTATCCCCTATTATTTTTGAGAGATTGGGTTCCTACCCATTTGGCCTAGGGGAGAAATCCTTATCAAAAGGAAAATATTCTAGTGGAGAAAACTCGAAAGGATGTTTTAAAAAACTAGAGTTTTGTTCAAAACAAAAATTAAGAATTCTTCGACATGTGTTCGACTGTCGACTTATTCAGAAACAAATAAATTACTCGCGAAATGCATTAACCGAACTCGATGATTGAATGTTACTATTTAATGTGTCTCGGATAAAAGAATTAAGCTTTTGACGGTAATTTGTCTTTTACTACTTGTCATAAGTAGTGCACGGGTGTGTCAAAAAAAAAACTTCCGGGTGTTCATCGTACAGAGCAATAATGGGTGGTTCCGGACCTTTTATTATTTCCTATTCCCCAGCCAAATTCAATAAAAAAGTGAGATATGCATTTACGAGAGCGGCATTAGCCAACAACCATTAAGCCAGCCGCGCTCTATATGACGATTTGCTACTTTCGATCCGTGTTTTGATAAAAATGACCTCTTGTGGCGCCTCCGTGGGACACAATTATGATTTCCACGGACGAATTCAATTTGATTCGCAATCTGGCAATTCCAAGTAGCGAGGACTAAAGCACACGGAATTTTCTGACTGAATTTAAATACACATTGTCAAAACCTTGTAAAAAATGTATATCTCACTATTTTCTAAATGTATCTAGGATTCAGGTTGGATTTTAATCCAAATGAATGAGAACCACCCTGTAGATAAGTTGAGTTCATTTCCGGGAACTCTGCGGACGTAAATATTTCACGACTTCGCAAATGCAGGATTACGAAACCAACTGTCGCGTTGGCTTTGCTTTGCGTGCCGCACACCCGAGTTCTATTCCTTTATTTCCCAGGCAGTCCGACGCCCGGTTTGTCTAGACTTGGCTAAATAAAAGAAAATGAGTCCGAAAGCGGGTAGTGCGGGAGCGGGTGACTTGACTTACCAGTTGTTGAGACGGTTGATGGACTGCGAGGAATGTGAGCAAACAAAGGGCAATCCCGACCACGATCACGACGAAAAGTGACTTATGAAGCGGCGAAACAAACATCATGAACTGAAATACGGGCACTCCGAACACCCACTAACAAGCACATCACTCGTCGTCTTCACAATCACCGAAAGTCACCTATGGAATTCAAAAAAAATATTTTTTTAAACATTAGAAAAAAATTAAGTTTACAAAATTACGCGTTTTATATCTGCATATACGAATTTTTAAGTGATGTCAACGAGGTGACTCCAAGTACATTTCCTGAATCTTGAAGTTTTTCTAAAATTCTTGCCAAAATATTTATTTTGACAAACCTATTTCGATTTGATTTGTTGTCTCGCCGAGGAATCCGTTTAAAAACTTCAGTAAATTTTGACGGGGATCTCAATTCGACTGCTTCATTTTAACTCTTTGCAACGCCGGAGATATCAAATGCATTGGATACAGATAAGGTGTTGTTTGTACTATCTTGGCTCTTATCGACAATTGAGATTAGGAGTCACACATGTGGATCAATTCCATGGGGAGATTAGAAAAACGCACATGAGGTGGCATTATCAGAAACTACTCAACTATTGTGTATGTGTGATTTGACCAGTTCAATACCACCATTTTCTTAAGAAGAATCCACGTGTATTCATGGATAAATTCAATAATTCAACTTAGTCTTGATTCAATTTTCGGAATGGTCACACATATGGTGACCCTGACCCAAGTTGAGCAAGAAGGTTCAATTCCACTTTTTTTTTGCCTAACGCCATATTCAAACATCGGCCGGTATAATTCGTACAAATATTGCCACGCTCCATTGACTATGGAAGGTACCCCTAGTAGTAAGTACAATTAAATTCCAGCGGATAAAACGTTTTAGAGCCACCGGACTGTAAAACCCTTTTGGATTGGGCTCCAAGAAGGTAATTTCTGAGATTGTTGGGTGGAGTTCAAAATTTTCGACCGTTTTTCGGAAGCGATGGTGAAATGTAGTCCAAAATTCTTGAAAACTCGAAATAGAAGGCAATTCGTATAAAATGCTTCGGGGTACACTGCAATACTGGACATCGTTTTCAACTCGACTATTTTAAACATCTGCATTTCCTGAAGAACTCCGATTATTCATCAAGGATGAAAGGCGTTAAAATTTATGGATTAAATTATGTGTAGTACTCATTCAAACATAGTACTCCGTATTCAGTCCACATGGATAAACAATGATACTCTCTCACATTTATGTTAGTTTTTATTACCAGAGCAGAATTTGGTAAATATGTCAAGTCGACTGGAATTTATTCTTGGCATAGGGATCCACTGCATTCTGCATTACACAGAGGAAATTCCATTAATAATGGATCCTCACCTTGAATTGAAAAACATGAATTTGGAACTCATGCATGCGAAATGTCCGCGTCCCTTGAATAATTTTCTAAACATAACAAAGCCTATCCGATATCCGTTTTTTTTAGACAAACACAGGAGGGATGAATTATTCACTCTACTGGGTGTGAGTGTGACCTAATAAAAGTATGAGTCACCCTGTCAAAATGTACGAATTAGGAATTCAGGGCTCTCAAACATATAATAACAGACACCAATGTAGGGCATATGCTCTTGTGCCAACATATTTACTTGGAAATTTCCCTTAAGTAGGTTGTTATGTTCGCTTTATACTTATGTATTGGAAAACTTCGTTGAATCATAAAAAATATATCGCCCAATCCGAAAACTGAAGACAAGGGTCAGTGTCCAAGTGTAAAATTCGGATTAGTTTATTTATAAGGAGAAAGTACAAAAGAAAGTGCCATTTGTGACAACAAAAAATCTGAATATTTATGATTCGGATGAAGGATTATGAATTTTACGACCGAATATTGTCTCTCGTCCGTGGAATACATTGGCCGCTGAATTATACAGGTTAACATAATACGAAACACGAAAAGTCGGAAATTTTTATTGCAAAACGCAAGCCGAGTTTATTATGACGGACTGTCCATCCATCAAATCACATAATACATACACAACATGAAAACTGAATATGGGAATGAAGAAAGCAAAAATAAAATTCAAAGTGCATGTTATAAAAGAATCTGCAAAATTATTTGCTCCTTCTGCAAAAAATGGGAAGGAAAGTCAATAGCCAAGTCATCAAATTCTCATCCAGCAGAAATGTCCAAGCCATTTAAGTCAAACGCCGTCACTCCTTAACGTGAACTATGTGAAAATGTAGAGAGAATGGAACTGAATTGATTGGATATTATTTTTGATTGGGATTTTTTTTGCTTCGACATGCAAGACTGAAATCTTGTTCTAGGAATCTGAATTTAACGAACTCTTGTCATTCGTCCGAAAAAAATCAAGCATGGTTAGAATGCCATAGCTTGGCAAAGCCAAATTTTGGCATTGTACAGTGCGGTTCTTAATAACGAAACAAAGGTCACAAGTTTTATTTTGAGATTGAGTTATAAGGCACGCACCACAATATTTTGAAGCGTCGCCAATTTTGTGATATGATTGTTGATGTGGGTCTACGCATTCCAAAAAAAATCATGCTTTGAGTGATAAGGCATTACAATTTTTACACCTTTGTGTCACATGATTAGATTGTGGTACAAAGTTATGAATCACACTGAGGGCGATGGGGTAAAGAAAGGAAAAGCTAAAAAGGACACTATCCAAAGAAAATCGATTTCCAGAATAGTGGTTTCCAGTTTCCACTCTAGAATTGCGTGTTCGATCAGGTGGACATTTATTTGTTTACTACCGCACCCGGCCTTTCCAGAATGCAGTCCATGCATGCATTCAAAATCGACGAGTGGCAAAATGAGTGAGTTGAACGCTTTCACTAGAGCCAGAGCTAAAAGAACCCAGTTCAGTTGATTGCTTCGCTCTAAATACCCGCCAACGTTCCACACATTTCTTTTGCACTGAACGGGAACGAACCGTATGAACGAAAAACATATTAAATCCCGTTCCAGCATTCACTTTTTCATCTATAATAAAAAAAAATGCTAGGACTGACGAGACTACTCAAATCGCAATCACAATCAATGCGGTGAAGAAATTGCCTATTAGATCCGAATAACTATTTACAAGGACTCAGATTAGAAAAAAACATCGTGCAGAGAAACTGCACGAATTCAATTTCAGCCGCGGTTCCTTAAGTCATAAATAATAATGGTCGAAAGGTCGTTAGAGGTCAGTAATTAGAGGTCTTTCTATTTCAGAGAGGTCGTTCTAACAGAATCAGTACAGCAAAGCATGTGAAAATTGAAAAATTTTCTTTACCTGTCATCTAATCGCCAAATTGCAAAAAGAACTGTCTTTTTGATATTTCAATAGGAAAATTGATTTTGAAAATCATATTTTGGAAACTACGAATTTTTGAAAATGTCTTATTAATCTGTGACGCCCTGTACCATTATCTATAATTATTCCTGCGTCATTCTCAAAATTTCGTACATACTCCATGGATCGTGAATATACAAATGATCCGAATTGACACATACATATTATGCGTGTCATGTGAATTAATCCAGCAGTCACCATCATGACCTTTGGGCCAAATGTACAAATGTACATGTACATAGTTTTCCGCTTGGAGGACAGGACTGGGAAAGGAAATAGGATTTCATATGCCAATTGGAAATGGGTTTAGCGAAGCGAGCCGTTATAATGGTTGAACCTATTGGGATTTCCTGTCAAGTTCTTGTATAATATTCTGATACCGCTTGAAGTTAACATATTTGGCGGTGAAATTGGAGTGAAAGGTGCAGTAAATCAAATCTTTTTGTAATTCGGAGCAAACAAAAGGAAAAATTCAGGGCAGTCGCTCAGCGGTAGATCTCAGACATTTTGAGTTAATCTCAATATAGCAGCACTTCCACAGTTACAGACTCACAAGGAATGTACTCATTCGAACAATTTGCTCGATTTAGCTGTCACAAAAATGAAAACTGAGAAAACAGACGTCTATTGGCCAACTTGGCCCTTTTCAAAAAAATATATTCGAGTGATGTCAAAATTTATGGCGACGGATCGGAATTATCCCGTGGATGGCACGGGTTCGAATCCTCCTGGCCACACAATTTTTACTCCAATGTTTTTGGTAATAACAAATCTCATAGTCAAGCTGGACATAAATGTTACATCTTCATTTTTCCGAAATATTTTTTAAGGAAATTTTGATGCGAAAATAAAGATTGGTGCATTTTGGTGTTTCCGAGGATAAAAAATCCTAGTCCGTAGCGAAACTTGAGTTTTGAGACCGAAAAGCGTTCCTTGTCATTCCTAGCGGTTGTCCGGAGCAATTTATCTCGAGGACAAAATCCCACTATTTTACCACAATTCCAATGGGAGCCCACACAGAGCAGCATAAAAACTTCTCGTCGTCACCGTCACCATTACTCAAATGTGTGAAGACTTTTAGTTTGAGATTAACGTGAGCTGGCAAATTACGAATATGTGTGACTTTTAATCATTAGGGTCAAATGTGGAGCACTACGGGCTTTCTGAGCGAATTGTTCCTCAGAATCCTAGGTTCTTGAACTCCGCACGGGCATAAAATAACCGGGCAACGCGGAAACCCCATAAAAGGCAGAATTCTGGCATACAAAAAATAAGCCTTTCATTTCCTTAACCAGCTATGCAAACAAAAGCCTCGACTACCATGCGGAAAATTTTCTGTTTGTCAGATAAGGAGAAACCTCGCTTAAATCATTTTCAGTGACAGAACATACTGACAACGACAACTCCCTGGCCTATTTTTTTAAACGAATATTCGTCGCTCAGAATAGAAATGTTAAAAAATATCTCCTCTTTTGGCTAAACTCATCATTACACGGTGGTTTTGTAAAGCTCAAAATTATTAGGTCAAAAAATATTATGATTACGATATTAACTTTTTAATTAAAATGATTCCGGTTCAAAATTCCCAGAAGACACAGCAAGATTTGTTAGGACGACTTTTAAAAATATTACTCGCTCTCTCCGGTAGAGACATAGAGAGACATCACACATTGCTTATTTATGGGTCAACATTACGTTCAACCTACCGAGGGTACCCCTAATAGTAGGGAAGGAATTCCAATCGGAGAATGAATTTTCTGGACACTTTGGAATCGCATTAAAGAGGTCAAATTTAAGTAGATTTCTTATTCTATCAGCTAACGTGATTTCTGACTTCCCAGGACACATTTGAATCGAGTTCAACTTTCCCTGACTCGTGAAAAAGATGAAAGTAGAGTGAAAGTGAAGGAAAAACAAGATCTAAAGAAAGTAGAGAAGTACGGAAAGAGATTTAATTTAATTTCGTCACCTGGTTAACCACATTCTTTCTTACAAGGAGTAAAGCGCCGTGGCCGTGGCCAAGGCGTGACAAAGATATTAGCCGTCTTTCCGTTCTAATTCAAAGAACTCCTTTTTCTTTCTTTGAGAAGATTTTCAATAAAACGCGCACAGTAAGGTAAGTAAATGGATGAGAAAATTATGTAGATGAGGTTTTCATCTTTGACTGCCTTCCCAGCATGCCTCATTTAATCTTAATACCTTTGACAATTTGAAATAAGTCTGTTTTATTCGGGCGAATGAGAATTCAGCCTTTGTGGTTTCCTCATTAAATAGTCGTATTAGTAAAAAACCAACTCCACACCCAGCCATGTCAAATTCAAAATTCCGTCAGCTACGTTCTCCCATTTCTTTCCTCAATACCATCGTCTGTCTCCATGCGTAATGGCAAATAGCCTATGGAATAGCTATGAATACAATATGGCTGAAATCGGATCCAAATTTTGGAGGCTGGAATAATTTGAGAATCGCATGCAGTCATTAGGTGGTCGCCTTGCCGGTACTCACACAGGGTACCGTTCTCCAAAGTTAAATTCATATCTAAGACTTTCACGCCTACAGAAAACACAAGATTTATTATCTACCCTGAGTTGTGCGATACATCTTACGTTCTTACTCAAATAATGGCTTATCGTCTATTTCTAAGGTGGATAAAGTCTCTAACCCTAAAGCCAACCTTACAGCATAGAAAAAGTTGGGTTGGATATTCCAAGTCCGGGGAATCGAACCCCTTCCCAACAGGTAGAGGGTGTGAACCCTGTACCACTACGCCGTCTTGGCTCTGGTGGCGTAAAACTCTGAAGTGACCATCATTGTTTTAAACGGCGTTAATATTACAAGGACTAGCGTTCTAATTTATTTTTTACGGTATTTTTAGACCTATACCCCTGAATATTGTCCCTTGTCGGTTACTTGGTTGAAATAATAGTTGTGCTTGAATTCTTATAACCTAAACATTAACTAAGGCTTTATGAGGGCCAGAACCAAAGGAACGGAACCGTCGGCATTCATTTCCCTTTTTTCCCCAAACCCCCAATCTCCCCCGCATCTTCATTATAAGGACCATAATTCCCATTCCATTTCCGTCGCTAGTTTCCTCGCGTGAGACTTGTTCAATTTTTCTAATCCCTCCAAGCAATCAAGATCGGCAATAATGAGTTCTCCCAACCCCGGTAAGAATGAAATTTACTTTCTTCAATGTCTCTCCCCTTCAATCCAACGGAAAAAGAAAGGAGAAAATACTTTCTTCCGGTTAATGATTTGTCATTTTCATTTTCATTTCACTTCTCTCTCTATTTCAACCAAGGCCAGAAAAGCCGGAAGCTAGACCAAAAAATTTTTCACCCAGGAACCCACATTCTATGAAAAACTAGTCGGAAGTCCCTGTGGTAAAAAGAACTCGAAACGTTTATTTGATATTATTTTATTTACCGTAAGGACTGTGAGGTGTTTTTTGGTTCAATTTCAGAAAATTTTGATATAATCTAAACTTATATTAAATGCACTGATCGATTCACAAACATTACTGATAATTGAATGGATTCGTTTGACATATTTTTCTGAATTATTGAATTCACTCATAAGAGCGCCAAGTTGGGATAATAAAGAATGTATGATATTTGACTTGCCGGTCTATGCTAATATTATCATACGGCGTCAGGGGATTTATAAAGTAGGTTAGTACAATAACTCTGTCAAAATCAACTCATCTTGGGGGTCCATGTATGAATTTGTCAACTCATCCCTGGAATTATGTAATGAATGTGTGGTTAGTTGGAACGGAAAATCCTTAAGAGATTAGAGGTACAGCAGTCTTCGGAGCTCGAGCATTAGTCGGATTGGCTAAATAACTTTAACTGCTCGTTTTAGGAATCACGACCTAATAAAACTGAAGATACTAAGAAATATGATTTTATTGAAAAATTCCATGAGACAATCGTTGTTTGAGTTAGTCTTCCATATCACCATTTATTTTATGAAAACCGTAAAATATCAAAAGTTCAGAGCTACTTATATGGAAAAACTTTTTTAGTATCTATAAAATTATGACACACGAGGTCTGGAAATGCTATTAAACATCTTCGTAGGTAATAACGAAAGTTAACCGGCCGGGGAGGTAGTTCCTTATTGTTATCTAATACAAGGGAACGTTTCGTAGATGCTTGCAAAAAATCCTCAGTTTAAATTTAAGTAGTTTCTTACGCATATCGTTTCCTTAGTAGTTAAGAAATTTTCTGGAAGAACAAAAGTGACGTATGGAACACGTACGTGTTTCCCTACTCCGATCCTTAATACTCAGATCTTAAGACCTAGTTGGATCCCATGTTTTCAATCACTTGATATCCCGAGTAAAGTTGGAGGTGAAGGACAAGATGATTCGAGTGTGGGTTAAAGAAATGTGGAATAGTCTCGCCAAGTCAGGTTTAGACTTAGACCCCGGGTTTAGAGGAAAAATTGAAAACCGACAACAAAATGACTCTTGAAAGAAGACAGGAAGGATGCGGATGCCACTCACAGCTTCCCATCCAATTATTTTGGGATAGGATCGCGGGAAGTGGGTTTTTTTTTTCTCCGTTTAATTTCAAACTTTCAAAGATTTCATCTCCACCGATTCTACCACACCCAATGGATAGGATCTGATCGTGTGTCCTGTCACGTCATCGAAATATCAATTCACTCGTTTCGCTCTTCCGAAATTCCTTCTTCACATTCTTCAAGAAAAATTCTTCACGAGTATCAATATAGAGTTCCAATACTTTTTTCTTCAACTTTGGAAGAATCGAATCGAAATTCGACGTACGGGGTGTTTGCGAAATATATTCCGACCCGACAGTTGTCAGGAAATATTGAGATATACATTTACATTTTGGTACATTTTGTAGAAAATTTTGATTATTGTGCGGTAACATCACTTATCCCAAATTCTTTACAAAATGTATATCCCATTTTTTTCTGAAAAACTCCAGTTTTAGGTTCTTAGCAGAGACAGAGAGAAAGTCGGTAAGATTTCTTTTGGAGCACCCGGTAAATGTGTTCCTTCTATTTCATTGGAGAAATTCCACCAAAACAGAGTTAGTTACAACACAACGTGATTTCTTTTCCATTCATTTTATTTTCTTTAGAAAATTTGATTCTGAGACGGGAGGACAATAATGGGAACCACAATCTAGATTGTGCTTCTATTGCTCCGACTTAACTTAATAATGCAATCCAGTCCTCTACGAGACTTTCTCTTTTGTAAAGGAATTTAAGAAATTTCTCTGAGGCTTAGATCATATCCAATAGATTCCACATTTCTCATTTGTCAAAAAATAGAACGAAATAGTGAAAGGACTCTATAGAAAACTATAAATATTGCCCGAGGACATCAAATCTGTATGCTTTTTCAACCACAATGCAATTGTAGTTTTTCACTTCTGGAAAAAAACTTTCTCAAGTCACATTTAACTCACACTTACAGGGTGGTTCATAATAATGACCCCACTCTCTACAAAAGTGACGTAAGCAAGCATCTTGTTCAGAATTTTATATACAAGAGGCCGAAAATATGAACAATTTGTCAGAACTTTTACATTCCAAGATTTTTTAGATGAATCTAGACATTTTTGCATGAAAGAATAAGGAGGCAACGCTGTTTCTCTTTGTTCTTTTATAATTTCGTGTGAGGAGAAGTTGTGGAATGCAGTGAGTAATGAATAAAGACACAAAGTATAATTGGAGTGAATAGAGCTAGATTACACTGAATAATAAAATTACTCGGTGAAGAAACCTAGTCTGTCTAGTTATTTAGACGTGGAGATAATTTCCTTTCATAATTCATAATTGAATGTCTTCTTCTTCTTCTTCTTCTTCTTCTCCACTCTCTCATTTGCTCTCCTTTTCTGCGTTCCGTTCCTGGAATGGAATCTCCATAAAAGGAACCAAGTTTTCTCTCAATTTTAATGCTCGGATGCAATGAGTGGCGGCCTAATATAATTACTACGGTTAGGAGCCTCGAGATTCAACAGTATAATGAATAAAACTTCTTCAGAGTCTTCTTCAGGCATCAAAACATCTCCTCTTGTTATTTCTCAGACTCACAATGGAACCACCCGAGGTGGTTCCTTGAGTTTGCATCCAAATTGCTCGGGAATGATATTTTTACAATCCTGACAC
>JAQFYE010001875.1:0-20526 GCA_034694305.1 Protaphorura glebata | reverse complement strand
AGGTTAGTAGGTAGATGGTTCTGTTCAAGGGGTCCCAGCCCAAGTGCTGACCCTGAACTGGGTGGTGCTAACTTGAAGGTAGAATCTAGATTGTTGAAGACCTATAACGTTTTGTACTTTCCACCAAGTATTCATTCACGAAGCCGAGAAATTTCGGAATTCGTAAAAGTACTAGTATAAGAAAAAAAGAATACTTAAGAACTAAAATGAAGTATATGTTACTCAATACATATTACATAATATCAATGATCAATTCACAATCACCATTACCATGAACAAGCCGTGTGAAAATCAGAGTATCACAAGCTAGCACAGAATACACTAGCCTTTATCATCAAATAGTTGAGTAACAATTTTTAAAAACTCAAAAGTTAATGCTTGCTCATCAAATTCCGGCATGCAATCTTTAATATGTACATTCTTATGTAAGACTTCAAACAATTTGGTCGCAAAAGAAGAAATATTGGATTCATAGACAGCAGTGGGAAATGAAGGGGTTGATGGGACAAATTCAGGAACATTGGAAATCAATTTGGTTAATATATTGAACTGAGTGGGCTATGGAACATTACGACTTTAATAAAGAATTCTCTGACTCTGATTCTGACTCAAAGTGGACAAGTCCAATTTAAATTTCTTGAATATTTGCAAAAAGCACGATCAGACAAATAGAACGAGCAATCACGATGAAATGATTTTGAGCAATGGCAACATTTTACATAGGACACCATTTTCTACATCTGTCAATTCACTATAAAATAAATAGTGTATTCTATTCCCTTATTGATTAAGTAGTAACATGCAGGGAATAGTAGCTTGTTAGATAGGTCACATGGGATAAAATCAGTGACTTGTCCTCAGGGCCGGACTGGCCATAAGGGAGAACGGGCGATCGCCCGGTGCGCCCCTGTGAATTTAACATTAGTGGCATGGAAGTTAGTTAGGCGCCCTTTGCGTTTGCCCCATGCGCCTAATATTAACCGCCCTCGGCGCCCCTGGGTTGCCAGTCCGACCCTGCTTGTCCTCGCGGAATGTCAAAAGTGTAACTCAAGATATATGAGAAGTTGGAAGGTTTCCATTTAAGATTATTACATTGTTTTCCGGTTTTAGAATATCTCGCCTTGCATTCTCCGGAATTTTAACTCTGATTGCCATCATGAGAACCAGATAAAAATTAATAACTCCTTGACCACTGGCCTAGGAGGGCTTCGTCAAGGCTCCATGGTTAACTGGCATAACGCAATTCCAAGGATGTCATGATTACGTGAACTTAATTGCCTCAATCTTCTATGTACTAATTTTACAATTCTACATTTATTTCATTCTCTATGCGTTGGAAAATTTCAAAATTTCAAAAGAAAAGTGTTTGAATATTTCACCCCCTGAAAGACGTCCGAAATTCTGACTAGGTATTCGTGAAAATCGTAATAGCCAAATCTCTTTTATCATTACTTATAACCTCCCTTAATTATTATTTGTATTATTTTGGCCCAGGAATTCGTTGCAATTAAATATTTAAACACAAATTATTGATTTCTGGTCCAAAATTCATACAAATATGCGTAAGTATGAGGTTTTTAATCTTCTAATTTATTATTTCATACATGTTCACGGTTTGCTTAAAATTCTTTAGATCTTGAGAAACATTTTGAGGAACAGTTGTATTGTATCTCGGTTAGTTCCCTCAACTATACTATCACCCTGTGTTCTACATATCCATGCCCCTTGACTATGCAAGACGAATCCATCTATCCAATAAAGGGAAGACCGCATTTCTCCATTTAGAAGCACTGTGCTCAATTCTTCGAAGTCTACCTCATGGAAAATGTTTAAATAGTGTTAATTTTTAATTCTTTTTTTCAAAACTGCCAAGCAAATTGGCTTACCTGGCAAGTAAGACCTACCTACTATAAGGAATACTGAAGGCATTTGATTTGTTTGTAGGACTTTTAATGAAATGAAATATTCGCCACATTTTATACGAGAAAAATTTAAAAAAAAAATCTTTAATGGCCTAGAATGTCAATACTTGGTCAGGGTGTTTCTAATTTTAGTCCGTCCGTTTCTAAAATGGATGTTGCCAAAATATCTCTGCAAGTTCAGGTTTCTAAGTTAATCAATTTCGGTTATAATTATATGGAGGGTAATTATATAGAATATTTAATTAAAGTATTCCGTTGAAATTTTGTTTAAAATTACAAAATGATTAAGGAACGGGGATAACATAATTTGATTGAATATTTTTTGGTATATAGGAACCAATCTCGGTTATTTCTAGTCAGGTCTGAGGACAAGGATAAATATGTATATAGACATTTGATGACGTCGGAATCGGCCATGTAAAGTCAGTTGGAGTGATAAGTCGTGTGAGAGATTCAGAAAAGAGTTGACGGAACAGACTGGAACCAGACGGCTCGTTAGAAACCCATTTCAAAACAACCAAGAGGATCTTCCATTCATAACGACAAGGTTAAATTGGATTCCTCCATCTCACGCCAATGTCAATACTACGAATCCTATTTTAATGACCCTCATTTCAACGGAAACCAAACGACACATCACAAATCAAATTGACTCCAAATATTAGCCTAAACATCTGCATCATTCGAACTTTTAGCACGATTCTTCAAAAGTGGGGACTTTTAGCCCTTTTTTAACCCTTTCATCCTAACATTCATTCGATTTTAGTCAGTGCAAAAAAAAGAGACATAATACTTCGGATTCCCCATAGGGTTCGGTTAAAATTTACAAACTTTTCAGAAATTTACATATCCGAAATCCTCGCAACCCAGTCGAATTGTACCAAAGATATGCGCCTTATTTCTGAACATGTTATTCTCTGCGGGAATAGGGGTGACCTGCAAGAGGATGAACAGCGCCAATGTGGTCCACCAATTAGGGTCAGCTTACCCCATGTGACCTGACTGCATTTCGGGCACTTTTAGGCATATAGTCATTAATGCATGGGGATAATAATTCCGTTTAACGTGGACCTATTATTAGTCTACTGTAGGAATCGAACTCGAGAAATACGGCGGCAGTAAGGGCTACATATACCACTATGCTACAGGTGTACTGTAATCGTAGCCAAGTTTTCCCTGAGCTTCAGCTTGCTAATTAATCGGAGACCTCATAAATGTATGCAATTTAACCTTGGCTTCTTATGACGAGTAATTTCATTAAAGACCGGTAATATAATTTTGAAGAGAACTGTAACTGACCCTTGTAATTTAGGGGTCAAATAGAGATTTTGTTCGTTACAATCATCTCGTAATATACCAAGCACATTTTTTTTAGGGTAACAATCACAGTCGGGTCAATAGTCGGTGTAGTCTCAGAGTCCTGGACCTCAAATAAATCCCAAAATAGTGCAATTACCGTTTTTACCGAATTAGAAAGACTGTACTGTTTCAAAGCTCGTTTTGATATTAAATCTTTTATTCAGTGATCTGAGACCAAAATGGGCCAGGAGTATAGATCAATACATCTAATTTGAGGTTGCATGGCCTTTCCAATTCGGTAAACACGGTAAATACAATTCCCCTTATTATGGAAATTATACGAAATCCTATGACTTACAGTTTCTGGTCATGATATACTCTGGATCAGCTATAACGCCCATGAGGACAAGGCGACGAAGAGATTCCCAAAAGGCTTGACCTTATGGGTCCAGAAAAACAATCACCACAGAGACACAGTTTTAAATGGTGTACACAGAAGAGTAAGATACCGGTTCGAATCCTACTAGGAATACAAAGTTCGATGCACGAAGTGCCAAAATTCACCTCACCCAGTTGCACATGCACATTTTGCAAATAAATCGTTCAATATTAATATTAGAAGGAACGACACTGTTTCAGATTCAGAACTCCGTCGTTATTTTGTGGGTCGGGCGGAAATGGAGGTGGACTCAAAGCGATTCACGTAAACTGTAAACTCGTGGTTTTTTTCAACATTTCTTGAATGAGTAAAAGTTGTTTGTTCCAGTCTCATATTTATTCTGGTTGTGGTCACTTGCTGATATGAAACTTCCTGGAAGAATATGGAATATGAGTATTATGTAGAATATCGATATCTAGAATTAACAAGGAAACCGCATTTCGTGTAAAACTCAGAATCCAGTTAAAACCGAGCATGGTTTACGTCAGGGTAATTGACTTTCATCGTTTAGGACACCTACTGATAAATCAATTTAACAGTTCTAAAAAACATCGGATGATACTTGGTGTAACACACGCGGTTAATTTTTAAGTCGTTCTAATTTTACATGAAAAGTGCTCTCCTTGTAATAAATATAAATTATATATATATATTTTGAATGAAAATGGACAAATAAATAAATGGATAATTGAAATATAAAAAATGGAATTAATTGAGAGAATTTGCAATTTTGTGTAGGGCAAATATTCAAGGAGATTCTATAAATACGTGGCACGCGTGCAAATCTCGCCCCCACAAACCATGGATTCCACTTATATTTACATTGAGACAAAGTCGGACTTGAATTCCAAATCAAAATGAAAGAATTCCGCAAAATCAGAAAAAAAAGCTGTTTAAAAGATTTTCTTTAGTACGAGATAATTTTATATACTGTACTCCCAAGGAATTTGAAGAGTTTGGAAAAACATTCTATAACGCAAATTCCGGATAAAAATAAGATAGGATTGTGATTCAAGATTACGTCATTGTCTTCCGCATTTACATCCACGCGCTTAAAATTTGGCGTGGAATTCCGGAATTTACGAATAACTGGACAAGTACGTTATAAAATTTGAATTACTGAATTTCAAACGAATTTTAAGAAAAATTTCAAAAGTATGGAATACGAAACTGTTAATAATTTCAAATTTTGTCAAATTTTCAATTGAAATTTATTCTTTACTTCCATTTGTTACGCTACATTCGATGGTTGAAAAAAAACTGCTAAAATTCTCTAAGAAAATATTCCAGACAGTAGAAAATAATTACATTTTAGTATAAATACGTTGGTTTTAATTATCAAATAAATGCCGAGATCAAATTCTAGTAAAAAGGTATTACGAAAAATATTTGAGTAGCAAAGATTAGCACAATTTGCGCTCCAAATAATTTTTGAAAATTTGAAAACGAAGTCCCAAAATTGTATCAAATTATTCCAAATGATTACCTACTCGAAAGCTTACGTTCATTCAATAGAAAATCACCATATTTTGATATAAAATGGGATTGAATTCGATTTCGATATGTTCAGTAAAATCACGCGCGAGTTTGAATTCGCGCACAATAAGTCACTCGCACAAACGCAATGGAAACGTTTCGAAATTTGCTTGGTCCTGTTCGAACTTCCACAACGTTTTTGAGAATAACGAAGGAATTAGTCCACTTTTTTCGAAACCGAAATGAAATCTGATTATATTTTTGAAGATTCGTGTAAAAATCTTGATTATTTTGGTTTGGTTGGAGAGTTGTGTGGTGTTTTGAAATAACTAAAGATAGACGTGGACATGGTCTTTGGAGGAGAGAGAAATGATGATGATGATGAGATGAAGACGAGTACAGAAATGCACCAGAAAGACGGAAACAGGATTTGGAGTGAGTGCCAACAAGTGCCAAATCTAAGGAAAAAAGCCAAAGACCCGTTCATAAAACTTCTTCAATGTGGGGAACAAACCGAACCGACAAAAATCAGAGATCTTCTAATATACCCACTCCCGATAAAGAACGCGTTTTTCTAAACCATACACCCAACAACGGAAGGCAATACCATCCATGATGACCATGGAGCAGTGACTTTCTCCCTACTGCTAGGGGCACCTACCATATACTAAATGGAAACCAGTCAAATGACTACGAAAATACCTTATATAAACGCCCCAGTGACTTTTTTTTCTTATTTTGTGTTTCTGTGAGTAGAATTAAGTGCGTGTAGTAGCACAGGTCCACGTGGCGCCGCATCGGGGCGCCAATACCAAACACTAGTAGTTCACTACACAAGACCAGATGGAGCCGCCCTGTTCGTTTTTCAACCATGTGTCGAAATAACAATTCTTCCTCTTCAAAATCTTTCCTACTACTACGGGTACCCAGTCTACTCGAGTTTTCTAGTAGATATTATGATTGATCAACGTCGAATCTTTGAATTGACCACAGAAGATCCCACGCAATGAAGTGGAGACGTGCCAAAAAACCCCAGTAATGAAAATACATGAACTTTTGACTGGATTTACTTCAATTCTGAGAACAGGACCTGATGAGAGGTAAGGTTTAGAAATACGCTCCCCACTCTCGCCCGCCTCATGAATGTTTCAAGACTATGTTAATGATGCATTGCAAATTGGAATGAGTTAAATACTACATAGCCCACAAATGCAAGACAGGAAGTGATCCTCTTGTCATCATATCTCCACCATTACACTTCGTCTGTTTCTCCACATTTTAGAAACACGTTTTATGTCCAGGAATCCGTTTAGCGCTACCCGGAAAACTTAACACTTCAAAAAGAAGTCTCAGAATATACATAAAAATCGTAAACGAGTCACACGTTTTATAGTTCCTTTAAAAAATTATCCTATTGATTGTGAAAGCCTTTGGTGAACATCATTGGCACGGCTCGACCAAGGAATCTTCAAAGATAGGTGAAAGCTCTTTCTATTTGGTCAATGTTTTCATTTGCAAACTATTTTGAAAAAGCTGACCGTTACCCTTGACCTTTACGATCCTAGCTACTTCCGTTTTTACTGAAAAACGTCATTAGTATCTAAGAATCGAGACGACGTCCGTTTTTCGAAGGTAGTAAAAAAAAATTTTTAACTTCTTTCTTTCCATTAAATGATAGGCACATATTTTTGTCTTCCTGGAAATTTTCCATTTGGCCTAGGGATGGTACACATAGCAGTCGAAGATACTCATAAATACAGGAAATGAATCCTATGCAAACTCACTACATTGTCTCCTCAAGGAATCGAAACTTCTACAGTATGCGCTGAATAAAGCACATTCTATTGTACCACTATTCTACGAGAGACTGACTATGATTCGAAACCATCCCACCGTGAAATTGATTTTACTGGTTTTGCCCATAATTTTGAAAACCAGAATAAATTAAGATATTACGAATATGAGAGAAAATCCATAGACGCAATCTTGATGGCCATTTCTTCTTGGCTCGTTAAAATTTTCTTCACATAGTGTGAACTCGCCATTTACTTGTCGAATAAAACGTCAGAGTGGTTTCATTTTCTGAAGAAAAAGCTCAAAGCTCGCTTTGGTATTTTAATTCGAAGCATCTGGTATCTGTTGGCTAGGCTTCTTATTTCATGCCTCATAATCTATATGAGCCTTCCTTATCTACAAGGATAAGTTATTCGTGCGTGTGTATCAATTCTCAGATTCAAATCTTCTCCGTAGTTTTTCTCAGGAAATTCTGTGAATCATTTATAATTCCTTTTTTGCAGCAGTGGAGACAATTTGTCTCGTTAGACTGCCCGGCTGCGGTTAGAGCCAAGATTTTTGGCAATAGAAATTATTTTAATACGTGTTGCACTGGGTAAGGAAGGCTAGTTTGCCCTACTTTGGTGCGAGGGTAACAATGTGCCACAATTGATACCGATGAGGTGACTCTTCTCTAGGCAAGCTACTCTGCAAGCCCCATCGACCCGGATAATAAACTAGGATCATGTACCGTGATACCCAGACGCACAAGGAATTGGGAAGAAGGTTCACCAAGAATTGAACCCCGGACCTGATGAACAAAGATCGACACGTCCTTCCCTGACGACGCCATTAGAGGCACATCATTCTATTTGCAGGAATGATGCGCCCCTGCAGGCAATAACTCATCATATTGAACCGGGCCATTCCTAAAATTCCGTTATTGAAGCACTGAATAATAAATGGAAATGAAATTTAAAAAAAAAGTAAAATCAATAAGAGTAACTCCCATTTGAACTTTGATAAGTTAAGGATTTTGACATTGATATCACTCAATATGGGTATTAGCGAACACAAATTAATTCAAAGGCAAACTTCACAAATGGCAACCAATTACGAACATTCCTGTTAGAAAATACATGGATTCACAAAAAACCGTTTGACGATTATTATTCGTTCCGGATTCTTACGATGTCCATTTGAACCCGGTCTCAATACAACTCGGGTATCTTCATTACTCGCCATCCAAAATTAATTATCTTTGCATCCAATTGAACCATTTTAACAGATTGGCACATAAAATCTGATTAGGATTACAAGAGTATTAATTTCAGGTGTATTCATTGATGAAGTGATTTTTCTACAATTTGAGATTATAATCAGATCAAATTAACCCAATAATATTTACGATCTTCGTTCTATTAGTGTAATTAGAACCGCGTCGAGTGGTCTGGTGAAATAGTGCAGAGTTGATAAAACAAAATCTGGATGCTTATAAAATATTTTTCTTGCCAATCCGTTACGTCATTTCTGAGTAAGAGAAGACAAAAATAAACTTGGGTACAAATATTTCGGTGGACACTTTGGAATATAAATATTTGGAGCGATGGGCGATGCATGCGAGTATGAGGGTGACAGGCAGACATGTCGAAGATTCGTTCAATCGTGGAAAACAGACGCTTTGTCTGTCTACTCCTCACATCTCAGTCCCAGCCGATTTCTTAACGATCAAATGAGGTAAAGAGCTTTAAGGTGATAAACATTACAGTGCAACAAATGTGCAAAACATCCTAGCATTGTGATGGAAGACGTCCATTGACATTTCGCTATGTAAACTCTTGTAATGATGCCTGATGCAGAGGGGCTTTTCTCCAATGGAGTTTTTCCCGACTAATTTCTAGGATTATACATTCTCTAAATCTAAAGCAGCCGAATTTCTCCTGAGAAATTACGAAGATTACGAAGTTACTGCACTAAACACATCCATACACTAATTAAGGAATGGGCTGACCAGGAATCGAACCCGAGACCTCGTACTAATAAGACCAGCATTCACTGTTCCGCGACAGGAACTTTGATCACCCTCGAGAATTCCTTGTGAGCAGAACTTGGACTATGAACTATGTATGGATTCCGTTAAGATCCATTATAAAGATAAAGTGCAGCATTTTTATTGAGAATTGAAATTCGGAGAACTACTCTCGGATTGTGGCCAAAGTGAAATCACCGACGTGTCCTAGACCTTGGAATTGGTATGAAAATAAATGTACAAACTAGAAAATGCAAATACTCAATACCTGCAAGTAAGCAAAACGTAGCAGAAATCGTGGGTTGACCCTCTTAATATTTCGAATTTCAGCAGGTTTGGCTTCAATGTTGGATTTACAAATATTTTGAACATATGACGAACAATGTTACTGTCTTCCTTTAAAAAGATAACTGGACAATAATATGTACACCAGTCATACTTATGTACTGATATTAGACCATCAAACAATAATTGAAATCTGACATTAAAATTTAACTGCGCATCAGAGACCAACAATAAACTCCATATCAATTAATTTTATTGCACGTTTGCACGTGGAATTATTTTTGAAGGTAATGACAAAGGACAAAGGACAATAAACATGGGTAACGGTTTTCCCAAATATAACAAACGTCAATTTCGACCCTGGAATTGACAATTCTTAATGGATCCAGTGAGCAACCAATTGAACCAAATAATTAATAAAACAGCATCGGTAAATTCTTATTACATTTATTCCAACAATTTGTTATGGTAAATATTAAAGAATTCTAACAATGTACAAGGACCGCACACGCAATCTGCCAAGTAATTTGTACATATACATTAACATATACATATACATATACACATTTCTATGAATAAATAATACATTATCTGTACCATAATTTTAGATAATTGGAATACACAATATTTAAAGAAATTTGTAATTAATGACACCAGACTAATGGTCTTCGAATCCACTATTCTGATTGACCTGTTCTCTTAAGGTTTTAAGTAGTTACTGGGGCAGGGGGCAAACAACCGAAATTGATTTGAGCAGGACGAAACTGCAACAGGATGATGAAGTAATTAAGAACAGATGACCCGACCTGTACAAAGAAACAAAAATCATTAATATAACGTTACAAATAAAAAAATCACATCGCTTCAAACCCCAATCTTTCTATAAAAAGTACCAGTGATACAAAGAATTGAGAAATCGGCCGACCAGGAATTGAACCAGAGACCTTATGGTAAAAACCCAAACACTCAGAAAACTAAGCCGTACCCACTTCATTGTATTACACGTTTTAGTATATAATTTACATAATTAAAATTTTCATTTGTGCCTTACCGTGATAAACAAAGGTTTTGAAATTTGAAAATATCCACCCGCTGCCATTCGCATTGGATTAGCATTTGCGAAACTGCAGTGCAAACTGTGAACCTATATTGACAAGATATGAAAAAAAAATAGAATAAACAAGATTGTATTCAAAATAAATGAACTGGAAATGTAAATGTAAATAAAAATAAAATAAGGCGGAGAAATATCTCACTCTATATATCGAACTCACAAATTGGTCAAAAATTGGTTCGTTAAAAACAGTTCAAAAAATGGAACGCAACGCTTATACAACTACAGTCCTTTCCAACCCATTGAAAGAAGAATGTGAGATATACATTTTTTTAAAAAGAATGTGGACTGTAGGTGGGGTTGGGTTGAAGGTTATGAACGACCCTGTAATATTTGGTTAGACTTACAAAGTTCCTCTCCTTCCCTTTCGAACATTCCGCGTATGAGAATCGTCTAATAACTCTGTATCCTTTCATTGCCTATGAAAAGAAACAATAGATCCGAATTACTACCAAAATAATCTTAAATTTTTTTTCTGGGAAATTAATATTTTCCTCCATAAAAATAGAATCTTTCTGGGAAATTATTTTCTTTTTCCGAAAATGAGTTGAGAAATTGACATTTCCTCTGAGGAAGAATGAACTCATAACCTCCTGAGTAATTATTCGTTTTTTCGAAAAAATTAATTCGAAAAGTAAGATTTCTCTGAGAAATTCCTCGTTTCTTTTTTTTTTTGAGAAATAGAAAAATTTACATTTTTACTTAAAAATGTATGATCAGAAAAATGATTTAGAATACTGTTTTCTAGGGTAATGAATTAAGTAAAGGATGTCTTATCTAAAAAAAAAGAAGTCAGGAATATAGGACAGTTATGCTGAAAAATGAAAACTATTTTGAATAATTAATTGAAGAATTGACATTTCGATTCAGAAATTAACAGAAGTTCTGAGAAATTAATTTAAAAATCGGTATTTCCCATCAGAAAAATGAATGTTTTTTTCTGACAACAAAACTGAAGATGAGAAAGTGAGTGTAACCTCTATGTAAGCCAAAGATCCAGCCAACGTCGCAGAGGCAAATGAATAAAGAGTGTAACAAATCAGAGCTGCCGAGATGGATGAAGACTCAATAGCAACTTGTAAATTTTGAGAGCATTGCCTGAACGACTTAGCTCCCGTTTGGTTGGACAACATATTCAAATCATTGCGCTGCTTCTCGCAATTCGGATCACTTTCATACTGATTCTCTCTTTGTTCACAAATCGCAACTGTACCCACTCTAGTGATGTAGTAAACTTGGACACATATGGTAAACGTCTGCAGTGAAAAAAAAAACATTACATCATTAAAATTAGAAAATTTTTAGAAATTCCGAGAGACTCCATTCATTTGCATTACTAATAATGTAATGGAGCAGACTAATAAGATATTTCCCTTTCCCTTCCAACACGCTCGCTGTGGATGGTGTCCATTTTTATTACTATCCTTTACACATTCACCGAATTAGAGTGAAATTAGACCTTGGATTATTGAATGAATGAATTGTGACGTGTCTAAAATGCCAAATTTTGTTATTCCAACCAGGCATGAGTCCTTAAATTTCGAGAGGGTCTCTCTACTTCAGCAAATATAGTCATTAGAAATAAGAATCTAATTTAAATTATTATTATTATTTTCATGAATACAAATATGAATAAACTATGTATATTTTACCGTCAGGGCAAAGAAACACTGTAATACATATCTGAAAGCGCCCTCGGTCAACTTGAACAACTGGACGATGGTAATATGGTCACCAAGAATACGGCTCAAAGTCAAACGTCGTTTCTGTGGATCACTGTCGACCTCCACGCCTACACAATAAAACAAGGTTGTCAATAACTAAAACATTTTAGTTTACCGTATTTACGAATTTGAAAAAATCCCTATAATAGAAGGAGTCTTCGAATCCGTACATCTCTCAGTTCATTAAATAAAAAACAAACAACATAAGTACTGTCGTTCTAATTCTAATTCGATAATTAATAAGAATAAAAAATAAGAATAAATCATACCATCAGCTAAAGCACAGTCCAATCGATTATTCCAAATCTTAGCCACATTACTTATTAACTTCGCAAAGAACTGGAATTGGTTGACGAAGCAGCGGGCAGCCATGATAGAGTATATCTGAGAAATGACACAAAAATGTATTATAATAAGTGAAGAATATAAGGTACCGTACATACCGAATTAGAAAGACCCAGAAAATAAATGAACCACAAACCTTTTTTGGCCTCCTAACATCATTAATTGAAAGGATTTCACAATAAAAGCAGTTCTCAAAACATTTATTCAAATGACACAAGGACTGTCATTCGAATTCTGTTAATAATATATCTGAGTGGATTTAGATCCTAACTGTGACACCAACCTGAATGAAAAATCCCGCAAGTGAGAAGAGGAAGTAATCGGATTTATATTCACCACAAAATTTGTTATCCGGCTGATCTATAGTTTCTTTATAAATTTTTAATCCAAAATTCCGGAGCATCGCTTGCATGATGAATGCACTCGCATCATTAACAGCTTGCGTGCTGGGATTGAAAAATTCAAAGGAAAGGAAGGCAACCAGGAGAAAAGTATCCACACATCCAAGCCAACTATATCGCCATGAACCTTCTGTCACTTCCATGTCCAACCTATGAATGGCCTAAAACAATCAAAAATGTCTGAATCGTTAATTTCCCAGAATTTCATTATTTTGCCAAAAGATTCAAATGCAATTACATGATTTCAAATCTTATGCAAAGATATTTTCCTAGAAGATAACGCAAGGATGTTTGACCATGCTATAGTTGGAACTGACAATTAATGAGCCAAACAGGATTAGGATACGAACACCTCTAGGAAAAAGTGAAAGGATGGGGATAAATTCATGTGTACAACCCCAGGAACGTTCGGACTGGAATTCACTGCTGTGAAGTTCAAAATTTTGGAATTCTGTGGATGGATTGAGTGATAAAATTTTAAGAGGAATCCGAATATCGAAAAATTAGTTCAATCCTTCCATGCTTACAGACGTTACCATGTCAGGGACATTCTTAATGTGAATGTTTTACTGTTCACTTATTTCGAGAGGTGTTCCGATCCTGTCCGGATACCGGCTATAATGATGATACAAATAATAATACCTTCATCCAATAGTTGAAAAAATTTCCGTAAGACTTTCCATGAACGAGAATGTACCAAGCGCTGAGGGCGGACATCGCACTCACTGTCCAAGCCATGGTTATTTGAACTATATGACGCGTGACCATCGTACCCTCCCAAGTATACATACACCTGAAACAAATCAATATTATTAATTATAATTTTTAAATGAAGCACTTGATTAGAGTTTTCTTTGTAAACTAGAATTGTTTCGAAAATTAATTGGCTTACTTGTCCACGAATTCCATATCCGGAAGTAAAAATATTGTGAATAGGCCAAGTGTAAAGAGAACAAATATTACTGAGTTGAATATTGCGAAAAGAAAGAATATAACCGTGTGTACACTAATCGGAATGAATACGAATCGAGCCGTCCCATCTTTCTGAAAAACAAACGATCAAAAATTATTTTTTAATAAATGTGACTTGAACACATTCGACTAAAGAAATTTCAAGTTTGGGTACAAAATTGTTGAGACGATTTCTAGAAAATTTACATTACGATATGTTTTGAGACAGGACATAATTCAGATCTCCGACTTATTTGTACCGGGATCAAGCGTACTTTTGGGTACATCCAATTTGGACTCCTGTTTTCAAATTTGAATTCCGTATTCAATTTTCAAAATTCGTTATTCTTTCCAATTGGAGCAACTTTGATTTAGGAACTTGGGTCAAACTCTATGAATATGTGGTAAGGTCATTGGTTCTTGAAATGGATACTTACTCTCGTTACTTGCTTGAATGGTGATCCACCCAGAAGTGTTACGTAAGAGGTCAATGGTCGAATGGCCCTCAAAAATTTCCTGCTGTACTCCAGAGCTCTCGTGGTCGGAGGAGGCTTGACTTCTTTCTTTGGTTTAGCTGATCCTGTTTTCTTTTTCTGCTTCGAATCCAGTTTTTTCTTATCCACCCGTAACGGCTTCCCTGATGCTGTTTGTGACTTCGGTCTCACGTTCAACGATGGTTTCGTCTTAGCTTTCGACCCCGGTTTCGGAGTTTGTACCGGAGCCGGCTTTGCCGAACCAGGTGAACTTTTGCCCCATAAACCCATCTGTTCATAATTTTGAATTATTATTATTATAAAAATATTCGGTTACTATTCCCTAAAAATTGGCCTTAAATTCTTCTAATACTCCGCCGAATACAAATATTTGGTCACAAAATCCCTGAAACGGAATTCCAACGGAGAGGATGTCCAAAATTAAAGCCCGTTTATGGATTCAGAACCAATATTCGGTTGGCGAAAACCCAACATTTCGTACATCACTAACTGACAAAGAAATAATACAAGGACTAATTCGATATTTACGTAATTCTTGGTTTTTTATAAATGTCTCAAAATTTTAGCATATGGAAATCCCAATATCTCCAAGATTTCTCCAGAAATCAAAGAATTGTTGAAATGTGTACAGAATATTGTATTAGAAGACGAGAAAATTACAAGATTTCGAGAATAATCCACTTTCGTGTCAACTCAGCAGTGAAGTGAAGTGACGTCAAAATCAATGTCACCAACAACGAATTAAATACATAATGACTCACCACTTATGTCGAGTCCTTGTCAGGCACAGAATTTAAACGTTGAAGAAGCCACCGAAGGTCAAAGGTTATCACGGTGACAGGTATTCTTCAGTATTTTCGAGGTTGGCCTTTCCTTTTTTATGTCGTTGTTTGTTGACGAACATGAAAATTTTATAGAATTTACGTCCCACCGCTCTCTTGTCTGTCTTGATTTAAAACTGACCTGTTTGAAACGGAGGAAATACTGCTGACTGGTATTTACAAAAACCAAATAAAATTTTAGATTGGAAATGGCAAACAAAAAGGAAGAAATGGTCAGTTTATTTTGAAAATCAGAGTAAATTTTTCTTTACAGGTTTTTGAATTCTCGTCAATTCCGTGCAATTTTTCTATGGCTCAGGTCAATGTTGACAGTGGAACATTTATGGCAATTCTTTGTTTTAAGTAAGCCTGTCACGCAAAATCGAAAAAATCAAGTAACTGCATAAAATTTCTGCTCCTAATTAAACTCAAAAGTTAATTAATTACCCAACTAAATAATTTAACTCCACTGTAGCTCAACTTTCGAAAATCAAATGTAACTCAATTGCATCCTGACTATATAACTCAACTTAAAATCAATTAACAATGTCCAAATGGATTGTTTCGACTAAAAACTGTCAACTAATTGTTTTACACTAAATTATTTAAATAGGCTTGTAGTTTAATTTCAAATTTCTGATTTTTATCTTAATTGGAAGCGATAAAATTAGTAATTTATCAATAATTGTAAAGTGAAGTAAACTGTTTTTTTTGTGGAAAATTGAGTCACAATATAATATAATGATATTTCAAATAAAAATCGATTGAATGATTAAATGAGTGATTTCAAGTGGTTCAAGAAAATTAACATTCTCTACACAACCACTGCTGTCCGCTAAAGCTTCTCACGGATCAAAGGATACCACATACACCTTCTGGAAAGACGTACGCCGTTGGAATTTGCTGTATTTCTTATATGTTGTAGTCCTTGGCATCCTGAATAACTATTATGAAGCATCATATCCCGAAAAGTCGAACCGTTTGGACGCTAGAAATACACTTCTTGGGCATCTGCGATGACGTAGAGTGACCGTCAAAGTGAAAGTCACTGGGTCACTGTAAGTTGTAAGCCATCGCAGATGCCCAACAGTGTACTTTTCTAGCCGCCAAAGGGCCAGACTTTTGGGGTAGGTCCTCACAAAACGTTGTTAAACTAGGACTACAACATTGTATAAGAAACACAGTACACAGTGTTCATATTTCCATAAGGACTACGCGGTGTCCTTTGTCATGAATGAATGCATAGATTCCGATTGATGTCGCGATGATTTAGAATGATAATTCGTAACCTGCTTAACAAAAAAGACGATTTTAAGGTCCGGGTTCAATTATTAGCATCAAAAACAAATAGATAGCAACATTTTGCATTTGTTTGTATGTACATGATATATATGAACTTGACATCAGATTCAGACCTTGCAGTAATCTGAGATAGAGGTCTTCCAGTTTCGGCCACCTACCCTCATCTGATTTTAAAACTCTGATTAAGGCTCGGATCAGATAGGATAATGGCTTATCTGATCTGACATGTGTCAGATCAGATATCATCTTATCTGATATGATTGTTTTATGTCAAATCAGATATCTGATAAGAAGTTTTGGATCGGATATCTGAGAATCTGATCTGATCTGATATCTGATCAGATCGGATCAGATATCAGATATCCGAAATATTTTGTGTAGTAGGAGTAAAATAAAAGGTATTTATGTTTCGGTTGAACAGCCCTTGGCTATAAAAAAAAGATGTAAAATTGAATTGTTTGAGCTGGTTAATAGTAGCTGGAAGTGTGGAACAATAGTTAAGAATATTGCGGTACACAGCTCATTGACATGGATATTGTGTCGGGATTCAGAGATCATCTCGTTGGAACAACAAATTTGACACCACCGCTGAATTCTAGATCCGTAGGTACTGATGTGAATTCTGAAAATATATCCCTTTTGCCATCATAGAAAGAAAATCCTCCACGATTCCAATTTTTGAGGCTTCTGTCAGGCATTTATGAAATTATAACACTCGTTTCTTCCTCTCTTACTTCTTTAAATGAAGTACGCAATTTAAAAATAATTTTGTCTGCCATACAAATTAAACTATTTCCAAGGGTGAAGGAGAAAAGTGGCGCAGCGATGCTACACAATGGACTGACAATGACATTAGAAATGGTTCAGAAGATACATTTTGACTCTGGTCCAGAAGCAAATGTATTTTGCGAATAATTTCCGCGAAGTGGTCCCCGACTTAACCGACTCCGCCGTTTTCGGTTTGGTACGGACTTGCACTATGACCTCGGGCTTGACCTTCGTGCTCTGCTCCTAATTTTGATCCACTTGTATTTCCACCGGATTCGAATTGCGTCGTTGAAAACTTTTCATGATGACCAAAACCGTGTGAAGTATCATCACGGAAGTCTTAGTAACCTAATTCGATATCAGTGTTCATGTCGGATAACTCCCCTCCATCCCGAATTATAGAAATCAAAAACATAACACTCAAAGACGAAGAAACGAAAGAAATCAGAACGTATAACCCTTTTGATTTGTTTCGACTCAATTGATCATGCACGCAATTTCTTCCCTGGAATCAGATATCTGATCGGATCAGAGAGTCAGAGTCAGAGAATTTTTTATTAATGTCATAGAGTTCCATAGCCCAAACAGTTCAGCATAATAACCAAATTGATTTCCAAAATCAATATCTGATCAGATATATGTTCCGGTCTGATCGGATCTTATCTGATATCCGTCAGATAAGAATTGGGACCTATCTGATCTGATCTGATAATATCAGATCAGATAAAAATTAAAAATTGTCTGATCCGTATCTGATCTGATCTGATATCTTCAAGGATTTTACACAAGCTAATCAATCCTATTACTAGGATAGCCAGTTACTTGTTTGAAAAAAAGAAGCAAAGGATACCGTTAATTATTATTATGACTACAACACTAACTGTAACCGAAAGCTGCAACTTTCATAAGTATTGCAATGGTAAGTTAATACCGAAGCCGAAGTGGAGCGGTGATTTTACATACCACACAAACATACTAAAATAACAATGGCTGGAAGAATAAAGTTTTCTTATTAATCATGTTGAGTACGTCAAATCGATATTTTCTAATTTCGATTTGACAATTTAACTATTTATGTCATTGAAACAATATTTCGTAATGTGGTTTATTAAGTCATGCGACGAGTAGTATACTACGTTGTAAACGACTACGATGTCCGTCTGCCTGTCTGTCTGTCACGCGTTCCGGTTTTTAGGAAGCATTTACATAGTCCAACGCAACGCAGAGATATTAGAGCATTCGTTTCGGAGAATACCGATAGCGCAATCTTGGGAATGCTGGAATGCGGGGTGAGAGCATTATTATGTTATCTGGTGTAAGGCATATCGGAACGTTGATTATATGCGTTTTAATATCTCATCCATATTCAAATAGACATAAAACAAAGCAATGGTGAATACAGTGGTCACTAACAATAAAATATGGAAGCAAAATAATAAAAAATAGCATTGACCAAAACGTCTGAAATATGCCCTCCAATATCTCATGTATATTCAAATAGACATAAAAGAAAGCAATGGTCAATGTAGTGGTTACTAAATATGAAATGTGGAAGCAAAAAAGTAATATATGAATTGTGGACCAATAACTACTGGAATATGCCTTCTAATATCTCATGCATATTCAACTAGACGTAAAACAAAGCAATAATGGTCAATGTAGTGGTTACTAAATATAAAATATGGAAGCAATAACCTCTGAAAAAGCTAATATATATAAATGGCAACCGTAACTCCTGAACCAAGTTGTAAGGAAGCGCATAGGTTTAGGTTTATGCGGCGGAAGGAAATAAAGTCGTTGAAGCCAATATTCTATCTTGTAAGGCACACTGTCGAAGGGAAGTCATAGCTACATAATTAAATGAAGTCATACCTCTTTAACCAATTTGTAACGAAGTGCGTTCGTAAATATAACCGATAATGTATCATTTGAAAATGCTATGAAATATTACAGTTTTCTATTTAAATGCTATTTACATTAATTCTCTTTTGTATATTTAAATATTAGAGAACATGTACAGGGTGCCACGTAACGTCTGCCACCCCCTGCAGCTCAATCTGGGGAAGCCAGACAAAAAGTGAGATATGCATTTTGTAGATAATCTTGTTACGGATCAGGAAGCCATTCCGATTGAAAATCCGTTGGGCGTAGCGGCGCTGATGAGCGCCTAAGTAAAATCGGCATGAAAAAATCCCAAAAATTAGGCTTTCTACTAATTCTGCTACAAAAACATGCCCAAAATATTTTTTTTCGAAAAATCCGTCGATGCCACCTTTTTTCCAATAATTTTTCGCAATTTTTAAAATTTTGTTGGACCGGTTTGGAGAAAGTCAAATTTTCACTGCCAGGGCATTGGAAGGCAAATTCTGATTTTTCTCACGGGGGAGATTTCGCCAAATTGGGCTAAGAATTTGAACTTAAGGCTCTAATCGCATTGTCTGAATCATAGTATTTTTTTAATATTCTAGGGATATGGGAAGTTACCACTAGGACTTAAAAATGGCCCACGTATTATGGATTTATGGATGTCATGGTCGAAATCAGACTTGTCTGATATTTATTGATTCTCAACCAATCTGATCATTGTAGTCAAAGAGAGTAAACAAGGTGATTTCAGTTTAACTGAAATCACCTTGTTTACTCTCTTTGATTGTAGTATTCTTTGGAGACCAAACAAGTCCTAAAAATAGTTTGCACCTTCTTCTTATTCAATTAACGGTTTTAAAGGCGAATTATTGTTCTGGATGTGTCGATATGCGCTCGACGTTCAGCGTATGCTAATTCCACTATACCTGCTAATTCATTACGCTCAGTCAGCAGCGATTGACAATTGTGGTTATTGAACTTTTCTAATTTGACCAAGAAGCATTTTTGCCTGTTCCCAGTCAAGTCTAGAGGATTTCGCGTGATTAACTTATGAGGTTAATAAGTTATTATGTGGTCATAAAGCAGCATGGATCACGACATGTCATTGGCACTCTATCCAGGTCATAGTTCATAAGCATGTAAATATCATCCACATTAGTTACAATCCATCTCAATGATGGGTTTGAAAGTGAGAGCTCGTTCCTTTTATACTCGTGTCATGCTTAGGAATTCTCCAAAGTTGCTTTGGTGGGGTTCAGGGTGAACGGGTGGACCGAATTTTTCTTATAGAGAAATTGCACAGAGGAAGAAACGTAAGCAGGGAGTCCCTCGCAAGAATGTGGGGTGGTGGGATGCCGGGTGCAACATTTTTTTCTTACGGGATATTAATACGTAGCTGGGAAAACGTAAGCAAGGAACCCCCGATCTCCGTCAAGTCAGAATAGACCATGGCCAGACTCAAAAAGTCATGTGACGGGTGCGGACGATGAAGCACGGCCAGACTCAAAAAGTCATGT